>JAZHYW010001290.1:0-35919 GCA_037355805.1 Ixodes ricinus
TCCACTAGAACACAAATATACATCGATACACTGAAAATAACCCAGATGCGCATGCCCACGAATACAGATATACTCCAAAAACCTCGTGCAAGTAGCAGGATGCTTAAACAGAAAGAAACGTGTATAATGACTCGTCTCCGAAAAGTACGATAAAAAGACCTCCATTAGACCCTTTTTCGAAACCCCGCCAAGCAACATTGGCGGTCGCCGTATTTAGGGGTACAGAAACGTGTGATCGGATCCCAGTCGTCGCCGAATAACCACGTTTGTGTCCACTACATGCACGGACGAGTACGTACCCAAATAATGGCTGACTCGTATAGTTGTTGCATCAGCTAGCTACTCGGTGGAGAGCATCTTTGAAAGGGCTTATGAAGGGTTCGGTGCTTTGGGTTAAATCCGAAAACGAAAAAAAAAAAACAAATTGAAAAACACTCGTCGGTAAAAATGTTCGCGAATTCAGTATTCTGATTTATCCCTAAAACACTCAGAATTCAAAGGTCACTACAGCATAATAAAAACAATTACGTGGCATATTGTTAGACAATTGTGTAGTGTTGCATACGCCAAACGTTCTTGCATCGTAAACGTTTAGCGATACTCTGAGGGTGTGTCAACAGGGTATGGGGAATGACGGGCTCCGGCCGGTCGCGTGTCAGTTTTTCGCGCCATACTTAGCGGGTAAACTAATTTGTGTGTAGGCCGCGTGACGTGTAATTTTCCCGCTAAATGTAGCGGGAAAACTGAATTCTTGTACAGGTCACGTGTCACGTGGTATCATTTTCCGCTCCGAGGGCTCTCGGCCGAACAACTTAATCGTTATCGTCGAGGGCCGCTGCAGTCGTATCGGCGGTAAAACAGAGCAAAGAAACAAGTCGCGAACGCCATCGCGGGCAGTGGAGCGACCGAAGCGCGCGTCAAAGCCGAATAATTGGAACTCTCGGACAGTTTCGCCGTGAAGTCAAAGCGGGGGAAACCGACTTGGCGTTGAGGTCACGTGATGTCACTTTTACCGCTAAATCTAGCGGAGAAGATGAATTTGTTCATAGGTGACGTGACACCGAGTCATGTTACGTCATTTTCCCCGCTAAATTTAGCGGAGAAACTGAGTTGGGAGGAGGAGGGGAGAGGAAGGGATGGAGGAGGAGGAGGGAAGGCATCCCCTCCCTCCCCTCCTCCTCTTCAAGAGCTGCGCTTTAATTTCGCATTACGGAGATTTGTACACGTCTTACATTTTTTTCTAAGAGTGATAGCTGCGGACCAGTATTTTTCAATTAGTGGGGAGGGGAAGGAGGCAGTTATTGAGGCAACACTTCTTCCAATATTTGCCTTGGGATAGTTAGTATTGCCAATGACCAAACGTCAATGCCAATTTCAGCTGGAAAAACGATAATTCGATACAGGTGAGTTCTGATGAATTTAAATTACGTTTATGGTCGGTCCATTTTTACGCTTACTTTGAATTTAGAAAAGAAAAGGAAACTGATTAAAATTAAACTCCACTTTCGTATAATTTTGAATCTCAGAAAAATTAACTTCGACGATCTTCGATTTTTCGCAGGAAAATGTAAACTCCGAAGAACACCCCCCCTCCTCCCCGAATTTCGCGAGAAGTAATTAAACTTTGAAAACACGGAATACTATAGTTATATTCAGGTACCCACCGCACACACTCACGTTCGGACAAGAGCAAAAGCAGTATCTCTCTCTTGCAACCGTAGACGAAGTTTTGAACACGTACCCTGAGCTTCACGTGCTCTAGAACAAAAAGTGAAGTCAGAAAGAGAGCCAGTCGCTGCCGTCGGTGTGCGAGCAAACGCTATAAAAGGAGGTGGTACGAGTTCGTAACTTTACAACAAAAAGTCACAGCTGTGCTACGACGCTCTAATTTTCAAAAACGCCATACAGCCGTCCAGAAAAAAAAGAAAGTAGAGTGATATCAAGAGCTGCCATCTCTGTCGTCCGGAAGTGAGCGATCTATCATGAGAAGTTGGTACGCACAAAGGCGTATCACATGCACAGAAAAATGCGATCCTGTACCAGAAAACATAACTAGAGCGGTGATATACGCATCACGCGTGTCCAATGTCGGCGAACGATATCAGCTGGAAAAAGCTGCTGAACGCGACCTTACACGCACAGGAAATGTTTTTTTTTAGAAGATTAATTAAACCGTAGTGTAGGAAATAATAAAAAAAAGATATGAAAAAGAAAAGGGGCATACGGATGTAATCGCGTACATGAGTATGTTCGGGTACAAATGAAACAAAGCAAAAGAGTCTCTAATCTCTTTTGCGCCATTTATTTTGGACCTAAGTATGCACCAACTAGAGGAGCAACGTACTTTCCTTGAGTACGTTCGGTTTTGAATGGTTTCAGTGTGGTAAATGTTAACAAAGGGGAATATTTTAATTATCGTTGGGCGAAACGAAACCAACTAGGCCATTCGGGATCTCAGACTGCATTTTAGTTTTATTTTCAAATCTATGTGTAAGTCTTATATTGTACTTGGGCCGGAACGAGAACACTAATTTAAGCAGCCTTGCAAAAGAGAAAAATAGTTATATCCAGAGTGTCGAACTGGAACCGAACCGAACCGAAAACCGGAACCGAACCGTTATTTTTAGCCGAACCGGAACTGAACCGAACCGAAATCTTCGCCGCCATCTTGGAACTGAACCGGAACTGAACCTGAAAAATATAACGGTAACCGGTTCAAAACGGTTCACGGTACTTTTTTTATTATTATTGCAAAATGAGTGTTTGAGAAGTAAGAAATGGACAGCTGTATTTCTGTATAGTAATAAAATTGTCATATACCAACTTGCAATGTATGAGAAATTGTGGGTTTTCATGGCGCTTTTGTATTGGCACTACAATTAGTCATGTGTCACGTGGTCACGTGACGTCGTAGTGTTAAGTCATGCAGTCAAATAATGTCACGTCCCATGGTCCCGTGACAAGCTCGCGTGACTCACTGCGTCAAGTCGACTTAGATTGAGAACATCACTAGATGTATTAGCGTTGTTGACACCGTGACGTCACATGCCATCACGACCTCTCACCACGAGTCACGTGACACCGTGACGTACTCGAATGTCATAAGCCCGAGTCGAGTGCTCGGGTTTTTGACAATCAGCATCGCCAAACATTCCTGTTAACTCGTGTTCAGTCAAATATGAGAATAGCCGAACTCTAACAATGTCTAAAGCTCAACCGATGCTTTATTCTTTGCCACCCCAGCGCATGACTATGATGAACACTGACGGTAAACAATTAGCGTCAGATCATATCACCGCTTGCTCTAATAGCGAGTTGAGGAGGGAAAGCTGTTTCTTTTCTTTCTTTTTCTGCGTCTGCCATTGAGCGTAGAGGAAAACTAATGGATGTTTTTTGCAAGTTATCAACGTCAGGGATCAGCTCTTAGTGGTATTTACTGAAAGTACAAAAATTGGCGCACGACCGATTTTACATGTACACATCATTAAGGCACCAAACATGTTTTCGTTGTTGCTGAACTGTCTCAGACAATTGTCCCCCAGAATAGAAGCATTGAAAGGACTAAATATGGCTTATTAATGTGACGATAAATAGAACTACAAGTGTGTACGACAGCGATACCTGAAAATAAAGATTCTAGTGGCCTCAGAGGGACAGCCGGACGTGGGCAGCCGCTCAAATTCTCGCAGTTTTGTTTAAACTTCACAGTTTTTGGGTGCAAAATAAAAGAAATGGAGGGTTACTGTTAATAAATGATACAAATATATTTGTCGAATTGGCACCCCCAAACGGAGGAGGGAGTTCCTCAGAAGTAGAAAGTATTCTCTGGAGGATCATTGTAAAAAGAAAAGGGGGAAGGGGGAGTTTTAAAAGCATATGGTATTGTAAAGGTTCCTCTGCTCCGCACCTTCGGCACAGACGAGACAGCGTGATCTCGCAAAACTACTTCTTTGCGAAATCGCTCCTGTCAGAAAGCGCGTTTTCGTGGTGGCAGACGCTCGCGCCGTTCCTCACAACGCTGCACCAAGCAAGAATAATTTTTGTTTCTGAATACATGAGTTGCAATGAGCGCGAACCTTCAGCAGCGTGCAGTTTGTCACCACGGGATTTCATTTTCTCAGGTAAAAGAAATTTCAATGACCACTAGCATATAGTGCGATGATGTCAAGTGCAAACCATGCTAAACAGTTCAGTTTTCTGGTAAAATGTGTTGTTCTCAACACAATACTCCGTTTCACTTTAAGTGCGACCGTAGCAGAAGCTACAAGAGCGAGCTCCGGGCTTTCAGCGTCTCTACCTACAAAAGCGCAACTAGCCCAACATTTAATTTGCTTTCCGCGTCCTTGCCAAGCACACGCGCTCGTGCAGTGCAAGCACTGTTCAGGACCACATGCTCGCGTTTGTAGCACCGACTGCGTCTGGACTTAAAAAGACCCTGCAAAGCGTTTCTGGCCATTCTTTTTTATTTGCATCGCGTTCACTCGAACTCTTGAGTGGGACTTTAGCAACGCATTAAACATAAAATAAACAAGAAATCCGATGTATTTTGAACAAGATAGGTGAAAGAAGTTCAGAATTTTCAGCATATTTTCTTTTTGTTGATGACGTCCTTGTTCTGAACCAATAGAGAACCAAAAGGACAAGAGCGTGCAACAACCATGCGCGATCTTCCTAAATGTTAGAAATTAACATCCAGTCATGAAGATGTGAACGCCCCACCAATTTACGGGTGTTCTAAGCAATATTTTGAGTGAGAGTCACGTGCTTGAAAGGATCAGAAGGTCACTTGCGCCTATTCAGCTAGTATCCTAGCTCTAGAATTCTATGTCGTCATTATCTGACGCTCTAAACCAATGTCGTCACTGAACGCTCGTGTTTGACACTGATAGGCACGCCTTTCGAAGCATCATTTGATTTTCTTCCTTTTAAAGGGCCAATAAAAGGAAAAGAAGATAATGTTTTTTTTTAAACAGTCTGGTTGGGACACGCGTGTCGAGAAATTAATTTTACGCGAAACAGTGCCGCATAGCAGTCTCGCGATGGTATGCGGCAGCCTAATAAAATGTTAGAGCGCGCATGACTGATAAAGCACAGAGTTGTAAAATGAGGCCCCAAAGCAAGTGCACGTAAAACCGAATATAACTTTAGCCTCCCGAGACAGTATTCTGCGAAGTTTCGAACTCGTGCAGGCCGACGTCCAAATGCGATTTAAATTAGAAATATATTGTCTGTTATTCGTGCTACCGATTTATGTGTAATTAGGAACATCATAGCACGCATCTTTATATATATATATATATATATATATATATATATATATATAATATCACACAGAGTGTTTACAGAGAACTCAGGCTACAATCGCTTCTGCGAAAACAACTCATCTGCAACTGAAGACAATGCTTGTGTCGTTCGTGGTCCTGGACCAGGGGCCCATTTAAGGAAACATTATTATGGTACGGGATACATTACGTTGTGTAATTATCTATCTGCGTAATTAACTTCTTTTAATATTGTCGTTTACGCGGCTGGTTGATATAAGTAAAATTGCTCAGCATCGTCGGAAACGACCTAGATCCACTAATTGCAGACGATAGCAGACACGCAAAGCATTTACGGCTTTCATGAAAGACTGTACAAATTCGACGGGTTTTTAAGTTTCGGTTTATCATCGGAGCGCATCTCCGCTCATGGCATCGCGCCCCGTGGACAAGTGCAACCAGCTTCTGCTGCTGTCGCGCGTGACGCGTAGCAGAGGCTGGTATGCGCTCTCTCTCCACGGAGCGCGGTGCTGACAGGGCGGAGATGCGCTCCGATAACAAACCGAAACTTAAAAACCCGTCGAATTTGTACGGTCTTTCAGAAAGCGTAAAATGCTTTCGTGCTTTCTATCGTTCTGCAATTTGTTGATTTAGTGTTTTGACGATGCTGAGCAATTTAATTTAAACTATGCCCGTAAACACAATATTAAACAAGTTAATTACGCAAATATAATTAAGAATTTAATTATCTCGGGCTTTAATAATTTTCTTAAGTAGGCCCCTGGCTCAGGACAAAACGACAGAGCCGTTTTTGGTGCGACAGTAGTTTTCGCAAATCAGATTTGTCCACCATTCGTGAAACACCCTGTATATACACACAACATATTAGAAAAATACCAACCAAGTCCTAAACATTAAAAAGCCCGACGTTTCAAAACCAATTCGATTTTTTCATCGGGGTCGACTATTTGCACGTTGAGAGCAGCAGCTCATTTTCTACATACGATGTGTCGTTAACTTCACTCACTTTTTCTTCTTCAAGTACCGTAGTCCGTTGACATACGCCGATGGTTAAGTGCCTGCCGAACTATTTAGTCCGACCTATTGAAACGTCGGACTTCGAACTGTTTAGGACTTGGTTGATAAATGTCTGTATTTCTCAAATTTTTGACCCAACCAGAGACAGTTCCGTCAAACGTGTTTACGCTTAAAACATGCATCTGTATATATTTATAATTGCAGTAAGGTGTCGTGTATGTGATTATTTAGAAGAATACCATTTATTATATTTCTTTCTGCACATTTCATGTATTTGCCTTCAGGTCTATAATGTGAGCAGACAGTCTTTTTTGGCATACTCCGCGAAGCGGTTTTTCATTCCGTCGAACAGCGAAAGAAAAAAAACACGTTTTCGCAGTCTCAACAGATAGCGTATTTTCGAGTATCGTCCTCCCGTGTCGGTCTCAAGCGGTCGAATTTATTGCTGATAGTAAAAACAATATTTTATTACTGCATGAAGACTTTACAACATAATTAAAGGGCCAATCACCCCAAGATATACAGTAAGTAAATGCACCTCCAAATTATCTGAAATATGGTCTGAAAATTTTATTAGACGTTTTTATCCTCGATAGGCACGTCTATAAGTGATTTGTGGGAACCTTGTATATATATATATATATTTTTAAAGCTAATTTTAATAAGGTATATGTTCTTGGCACATATTGAACTTCTCAGACATATAGAAGTCTGTTGCCTCTTTTATGTGTGGTGAACAACAATTTTATATGTGTGTGAGCTGGACAAAAACCAAGAATTCCGTCGCGCGTGGCGGAACTATGACGATTGCGCACGCAGGCCGTCAGAAAGTGACAAATTAGGTAGGTGCAATGATGTCGAGTAGAGTACAAATTACTACTTTGTTTTATTTAACAAAAAAATGAGCAAGGGTGATGCTTATTTGCATATTAAATTGACCGGCATCTTGTCAAGAACAAACATCAAACGCCTAGCTATGTCGAAAATGTTCACTTCGGTACGCGTTATTTTAGGCCAGATCCGATCTGAGTACGAAGGTCACTCTTTTCTGCATGATTATTCGCCCACATCACGGTGCTGAGTGTAAACAGTATTGGTCAAGAAAGCAAGCGTTGTGGTTGCCGCTCAGTGTTGTTATAAAAGGTAGACTGAAAGGGGGTGTTCTAAAATTTTCCTGACATTTTGAAAATAACATTGCTTTTTGCTCAGTTGTGCCGTCATCATATATAATTTGAAACGTATTTTGTAAACTAAATTTCAGGACATATATGGCGAGGACGTGCCCATTTCATGATTTTATGCACTGTGATTAATTCCTAAGTTCAAGAGCTCAACAGGATTTAACTCTTACTACTGCGACGGAAAGTTGTACCAATTACGGGTATTTTAGGCGACCTACCAGAGTGATAACCTTTCGATTCAGGTAAAATATATGCGACTGAGCTAAAAAAAACAGAGGTTGAGTCAGATATGTTAATCCACCTTTTCTTTTACTGCGTCACCGAACTTAAATAACACAATTAATTTTTGGTACCTGATAATAAAAATGGACTCTACGAATGATAAAAAGCTATATAGTACTCCTTTCACTCTTGAAATAGTGTCTATTGTAAAAAGAACGCGGAAAATATATTCTCAATTTAGCGGTTCAAACCGGTTCGAACCGGTTCGAACCGGTTTGAACCGTTATATTTTCTCTCCCCGGAACTGAACCGGAACTGAACCGAAAGCCGTGAACCCGAACCGGAACCGAACCGATAAAAATTTCGGTTCGACACTCATACTCGGGAAGCAAACAACGAAGGTCTGCGCTCGTCGGCAGTTACCTGAGCAGAAGGAGAGCAATATTAAGATGCCAGTATTATTACGTAATGTAAAGAGCATACGGATGCAGGGAAGTCACGGTAACGTCCACTTGACCTGAATAAATCGTGTTTTCAGGAGAGCGGTGAAGACTCGTGCGGCGGCTTCTCACACCGTTGACACCTCGAAGATGTCAACGGTGTGAGAAGTGTGTGAGAAGGTGGGCGAAGGTGTCAACGGTGTGTCAGTGTGCGTCACCTACGAGGTGGGCGCCTGGAGGCATAGTCGAAGAGGCTCATCTTTAAAAAATAAATAAATAGTATTTCAGCAACAACAAACATATTTTTTTTTAATTTTTTGATTTGTTGAAAAGATGAGGTGGATTGAACTTTAAGACATCTCGAAAGCTGCCGGGCCAATGCCCACATAGCTTTTTTTGGCTCCCAATAAGGGCATTTCTGAATAAAATAAAAAAACGAGGCTTTCAGAATTTAACACGTGTAATTCAATAATTAGTTTTATGAGAACGAAAGAAAAAGGATTGTAGCTTACACCCAACTCCGAGTTGATTAAAAAAATAAAAGGAGCATCAAAAACGTATATATTTTGGAGCTCCTCTTTGGACTCAAAATAGCGTCTTTTAATGTTTTTCTGTTTTATGTAAAATAGGGCATATTATTAAGCAATTAGGCGCCAACGTATGTTTGTGTCGTACGCAAGCGTTTTTTTTTTTACAACGTTCTGCTTCACTACACAAGTTTTGTGCGAATTCCTGAAATTTAGAGAATAATATTAGCGATAATAATTTTTTTTTTCACAAAAATATTTCTTTTGGAGTTTAGGGGTTTCCTTATTCAAATTATTTTTTTCATACCAATCCCAGACATAAAAAATTGAGGCGTCTCTGGCATGGAATGATAACCCAGTTTCAAATATAAAATGCTACTGTGCATTTCCTAAATTACTAAAGTTTCTAGATAAATAATAAAGTTACAAGCAAATTATAAACGTCTTGTTTTGACACAATTATAGTGTATTTTTGCTTTTTCTGTTTTAATCGATTAAAAGGTTAAAATGCTCGAACAAAAAGGACGAAAAAAGACACACGTACGACACGGACAGGCCCCTGTTTTAGCTTGTGTTTACAATATGAATTTTTATTTGTTCTTGTACTTCTGTACTATTTTTACAACCAAGAGCTGTGTCTAACTTTTCCAAATGGCTTTTGAAGGTTTCCAGACGCAACGTTTTTCTTGGTCTTTTTCATCAATGTAATGTTAAAGAAATTCAATGGAGTTATTGTTTTATTTTTTTAATAAGAAGAAAAAACGCGGTGAGCGTCGAAGTTTCGTTTTAGAGATCTTATTTTTCTCGCTGTCGAGTGATGGCACCACGCCCGCGCTTTGAGCCATGCTGCTGAACATCGATGCCGGGTTTGAGAGAAGTTGCGTGACAGGTCCGTACTCCAGGACGCTGCCGTCGCTCATAACCAGGATCCTGAAAAAGGTGGAGAGAGAACTTAATTACAAACATAAAGTTAAATAGGGCGCCCTAGCATCTATAGTGAAGAAAGTTTATAAATAATTAATTGTTTAATTACTCTTCTACAGGACGCATCTTCGCGGCATCAGCAAGAAACATATACCCACGTCAATCACGTCATTTGGAGGCAATTAAATGTTTAAAAGCTAAATAAATTAATTTTTAGAGCTGGATTCAATGGACCTTGTTCAATCTGCGCAATTCAACAGTTCTCCAGGTACAAAAACAAAACAAAAAAGAAACGCCGGCTTGTTAATATTTGTTTTGACATAAAGAAACACTGTAGTATAACTATAACACCGGTAAATAAAATTTATTTATAGATGTGATTGAAGTTTTGAGCTGCTTGCTTTACAGTGTAGGTCTTTTCTTTGAGAACATAATAGCGCTTCAAGAGGGGGACGAGAGTAGAAACGAGACAACACAATGCGCTAACTTCAACTGGTTTAATCGTCGGAACATCAAGGGTATAAATATTCTGCATCATCGCGCTATTCAACCAATCCAATGCCACGCCAATGCTCTTTTTTTTCATGCGTACACTATCTCTAATTTGTTTTTTCACGCAACCACCGGTAGGGTAAGAGTGCTTGCCCAGTAGCACGTTTGTTTTGGCCAAAACTTAACTTTTGACAGGAAATCTAGGGCCCTGTAAGCCCAAAAGATTACAAATTATGACCAAACCTTATATTCTTTGGCCAGAGTTAGGCTTCACTAAATAGATGATTGGTTTTCGCATGGCATCTTTGAACCTAAATAGCCAAACAAGTGCCCAAGTTTTACCTCCGTCAGACGGGCACCTAAAAGGAACTTTACGCCAAAGGCCTTTAAGATTTTCAATTGACCTTTAAGTTCTGCTGTGCCAGACAGCGTAAGTAAATGATATTTAGACGATGTTTACAGAGATTGAAGTCTCGTAGTTCGTTCAAACGCAGAAATCACGTTCACGCGAAAAAAGTATTATTTTGGCGATATAAATAATTTTGAAGTCTTTCTTGCGGAAACAAAATATTAAAACAAGACAAAATGACGATTTCAGTCGAGGGATTACAACGAAGTCCACTTTAAGCCCAAGCAAAGTGTTTTTTGGCAATTAGCGGCAACCCTGAGTGTCTCCCGCTCACTCAGTCCTAACGTTGCTCAGTGCTTCCGCTCCTTTCTGTGCTTCTGCAATGCTGTTGCCCTGTTCGGTTCGGCGTCGTGCTCGCGACTCTCCCAAAATTGTATCAGCTCCCAGGTCGCCTCAGCGCTCCAGTGAAAGCGCGGCGACCCCTTCCTACTCGTGGACGCTCCTCCGTCGTTCGACATATCGCACGACGCGAGAGTGGAATACAGAAATATATACAGTACAGTGAGTAATGCAGTATTAAAGGTTGATAAAATATAAAGTAGAGAAATAAAAGCTAAATAACTATGGTTGTAAGGAAACTCTAGAGCAGGAAAACTGAGTTGCTGAAGCGGACGATGCGAGCAGCGGGACGACGAGGCCTACTAGATACCTGGGACCGTGAGTACAGACAACTAGTAGTAGAGCGAGGTCTGTACAGAATATACCAGAAACATTCCGCTTTTGAATAATAAAAATACAAAAATCTTTCATTTTAGATATCAGTACAAACTTTTATTTCAATTCGCTTCTCTAGTGTATACCTCTGCTGACGAGAGTACGCCTTTAGCAGCCGTAAAGGAGTTGTGGGAACTCAGGTTCACGAAAAGAACCTTTACGCTAAATGCCATTTGAGTTGCCGTGTGGCACTGATTAAATGACATTTACCCTAAAGGTCCCTTGGCGTAAAAATCCTTTTAAATGCCCGTCTGACAGGGGTATTAGACTTCAATGCCTGAACGTTTGGTTTTCACATGGCATCTTGGGCCTAGATCACCAAACAAGTGCCATAGTTAGGCCTCACTTCCCGAATGTTATACTACTATTATCTGAAAGCTTAGGGCCTTGGTGTCTAAGCAGATGACAAAATCAAGCCTCACTGCTGGTTTTTCAGTAGTCACGTGGCATCTTTGGCTTATGTGTAACGACTTGGAACTCATCTGACAAACCCGAAAAGCAAGTTAGACCTGGCGTTTCTTTTGGCTTGTTATTTTAAAGAAAAGTGTTTTGGCCCTAACCAACGTTATGGAGCAAAACCATTTCCCGTCCAAGTTATAAAGGACCATAAGATCGCCAAACTTGGGCCAAGTCAGGATTTTATCTCTGGCGTGCTGACTGAGTGTTAATACTGATAACAGTAAGAAGGTTACATGGTACACCCACTTGTCGTAGTCGAGCACGGTATGGATTCGATGTGCGATGGCCAGCACCGTGCAGCGCACGAAGCTCTCGCGGAGCGTGGCCTGGATCAGGCGGTCCGTGTCGCCGTCCATCTGCGACGTGGCTTCGTCCAGGATCAGAACTCGAGGCATTCGAATCAGGGCACGAGCGAGGCAGACGAGCTGCCGCTGACCCACACTGCAATGTGACGTTGACGAGGAAAGATTAATGTCAACTTTTAAAGCAATCATACCCGATCGTTCGTGTGATACCGGCGGGCGATAAGGCACGGGTGCAAACGAGTCTCTCCGCCAGCGACGTTTGAAGTGCTTTTGAGTTGGTCAGATGTATCCAGAGTAACATAGACTCGTTTTCACCTCAAGTACGACAGCGGGCGACGTTAAAAGCATATGGCGCCATTTAAGCAGAGCAAAAAGTGCGACGTGATGGAGCTTGTTTTCTTTGTGGGTGCGCTATTACCAACTAAATTGATCACGCACAAAAACAAAAAGCGCCAGATCGCACGTATTTACGGTGCCTGATTGGTTCAGTCGGGGATTAAAAGCGCACTAGGCGATTAACACCGTAACGACGCGACGTTGGCGCTGCTTGATTATAGGCTCCATCGCCGTCCATCTGCGACTTGACTTGGTCCAGGATGAGAACCGGCTCTCCTGAGTTATTAAAGATCATTAGTATTAATATTATCATTTGAGCGCAGCTCTTAGGCACCCGTTCCCTGGTTTCGCTGCGTCGCCGTCGGCGCAACCACGATCAATTTAGCGGGAAAATTGACGTCACGTGACCTCAGCAGCAATTCAATTTCCCGCTAAATTTAGCGGGACAATTGACGTCACGTGACCTCAACACCAAATCAGTATTCCCCCTAAATCTAGCGGGGAAAATGACGTCATATGGATTGTTGTCACGTTACCTATGAACAAATTCAGTTTCTCCGCCAGATGTAGCGGGAAAAGTGACGTCACGTGCGAAGGAGGAGGAGGAGGAAAGGAGGATGGAAGGAGGAGGAGGGGCTGAAGGAGGAGGGAAGGAGACGGAGGAGGAAGGAGAGGAGGACGAGGAGCAGAGGAGGAGGGGCGGAGGAGAGGGTACGGAGTTGGAGGAACGTTCTTACCCTCCCCTCCGTAGCCCCCCTCCTCCTTCTCAAGAGCTGCGCTCTAATTTCGCGTTACAGAGATTTGTGAACGTTTTTAATTATTTAATATTATTAATATTATTATTATGAAGAGGATGATTCTTATGATTATTATTATTATTTATTATTATTATTATTATTATCGGACTGTAGAGTCGGCTGCTGTAGGCTTCGGGTGAAACGAAATGTAAAGCTCTCTGAAAATGGCGCGAAGTTGGATTCTGACCTGCAGTAACTGGGTTTGTTCATATTATCGTGATTCTTCATATAACCTATATCATTGACTATGGTCAGATAATGGTGTATAGTACGTAATAAGTGGACTCAAAAGTGATTAGTTTATTTGTTTTCCCGGACGACAATACCGATAGCGGGGTGCGAACATATCTGTCCCTGGATAGCGTTACAAGACCACAGTTCCCGTTCAAAAATCACTAAACACCATCATGGTGTCTATATATATATATATAAAATTACTAACATACAAATAATGATTTAAGGATATCTCAGTAGCCCCGAAAATTAACTTTAGAACTCTATATTTTTATCATTATTTACATTGCTGAAAGTCACAGTTTTTTCATGTCTATCAACGACGCGACGCGGCTGAGAGCGATAAACTGGTAGCCTGTTTACCAGGCAAAAGTGACCCTCCCCGCCCCCTGGCTGCCGCCATGTTGTACAATTTGTACCGCTAGACACATGACCGTACCAAATCCAGAAGCTTTTACGTAATACTTTGCCGAGATTTGTGTTGCGATCGCTGTAAAACACACGATAAACTATTTTTCAATACTGTGAGCCCCAGAGATCAGTGTCTAGCACCAATAAAAACCCAAAATACAGCACCGCAGCTGACGGCATCAAGCGGAGCCGTTTGCGAAGCTGCCCGAGTTTTTTTTCGTTAACGCACATTTTGGACTTAGAACAAACGAAAAATAACTTACCTCGTTGGTACTGTTTTTATTCATCAATAAGCAATTATCTGTGCGCGGTACCTTATTAAAATCTAGACTTAAAAATAAAAGGTCTAGTGCAGGGGTGGCCAAGCTGCGTGTTATAGTGCGGCTCCCGTCTCCCTCCCCTATGCAATTGGCTCCTGTGATAATAATTAGCACACTTTTGCTTGTCATACTTGTTCGCGCGTTTGAAATTAGATCATATGCAACAAATTATATTAGAGCTTGAAAAATTACGTATTGAAATATCTGAATTTTAATATCAATATTATCAACACTAAATCGCTGCAATGTATTCCCCCAGTTAACGCCAAGATCAGGAAAATACGCCACTTAACCATAATAGTCTTTCCAGAAAGGTATAATTTTGTTTTCTTTTTAGCATATAACAAACTTGGACATTGTTATCGAGATAGGAAAACACTCAAACACTCGATGCAATATTAAGTCCTATGCGTCACGCGTTGCTATAAAAACACACGCACACACTCACTTCAGCTGTCTGACTCGGATTCCGTCTTTGGAATCTTGTAGTGAGAACAGCGTTCATTAATTTGTACGTTTTGTAGAGAAATTGTAAAATATGAATTTATTATGTTATTCTTGTGCTGGGAATAATGTTAATCCAATTGGTCCTATAAATACCCCAAAACGTAATAAAGGCCCGCAGTTCAATATTTTTTATGAAAATTATCTTAACTAGAAAAGGCAGCGAAGACGAAAAAATATCAGCACTGATTTTTTCAACGACTACAATATTCTAGGTTACCTCTAAGGTGTATGGTAGACCCTGTCTTTAAAGGGACACTGGAATCTCCAAAAGATTTTGAAGTGCCTAAATCAAACATATATGTCACAAAAAAAAAAATTTCCGCGAACTTCGTTTACTAAATAATTGTGATGTGAGACACATCTTGAGTTATGAAAGAATCCGAAATTAAATACTATATCGCGAAATTAAATCAAAAATAGAAGTTAGCTCCAGTTTCGCTTCAGAATTAAAATGTGCATTCTTGAGTAAATATTACGCTAATACCATTTTTGTTTTCAGGAAAAATAGGTGACCTGCGCTCATAACCACCTAGCTTCCTCGTATTACCAGAAATAATTTGTGCCGCTCCCTGAAGCCAGCACACTAGACAGGCTCAACAGCGGCAAGCATCTCCGACCCTCACTATAACCGCCATTTTGGAAAACGAGTGGCGCCACCTGTGGTTAGTTGGAGTCGCGAATAGTCGGTGACAGGATGGGAGTTCAGGGGAAGCTCCTCCCACGTCTTTTCACTTCAGCAGAACAACCGCTGGAGAGGAGGTCGCCTCCTCCCTAGCCTTCGGTGTGTAAAGTTGAAAACAGTGGGAGGAGTTTCCCCTGAACACTAAACCTGTTATGGCCGATTCACACGACGGACTGATCCGCGGACGGATTGATCACGTGACGACATGTCCGCGGATCGTCCGTCTCCCAAGCGCATCCACACGAGGGACACGACGAGCAGACGCCAGCGAGGACGGACCGAACCTGTTCGCCACCCCACAGTGCCGCGAAACTCCAACATCGCACCGTGGCACCGTTGTCCAAGAGAGAAGTCGACGTTTGCTACCGCGATAACAAATCGTACGCCGCTGTTACGTACAGATCGTGACAAAACACCGTGATAGGCTTCGCGCGAAGCGCCACCAGCTTTACTGACCCAAAGCATGAGAGTGACACAGGCATGGTCCTGCTGGAGAAGGCGTCGGCTTAGAAGCGACAAAGTTCTGGGCTCGCGAAGGGGCGTTTGGAGATGTCTTCACGCACTCCGCGCTCGTGCACAACACTCAAGTACACCATAGCCACGAGATGTCTTGCTCGGTGAAATCCTGATTGGACGTGCAAGAATCATCGCGGCGTGCTAGACGAGTTTTGACGGAAGCTTCTTGACGTGGACCCGGAGGAGTACCGGAACCTGCGTCGCGTCAGCCAGACAAGTTTCTGCAGTTTCTTTCACACGTGAAACCAAGAAACGCGCGACAAAATGAACCAGCAAACGCACAACACACAACGATGCGCCATTTTTGTTTTCATCGCCCAGAAACAAAACAAAGAAAGAGAAAACAATGTACCGTTGCCAGACTAAACGCTTTTCAAGTCGATCCCCCGCCAAAAGTCCGCGAGTGAAAAAGGCGCTCGACTTTATCAGTCCGCGCGTCCGCGGACGAGGCGCGGATCGCAGGAATCGGTGACGTGCCGGTCACGTGGTACACGGTCCGCGGACGAAAATCGCGATTCGGTCCGTCATGTGAATCGGCTATTACCGGCTACAGATCTGTCAGTATGTCTTTAAAGCAGGGAATGTCTTGTAGCGGAATCCCCAACTCCAAACTTTTGTCCGTCCGTCTCTTATCCTGTGAGTGCATTTTCTCGCTAACGTTAGCAGAAACGTTTTCATCACGTAAATAAACATCAATTCCGATTTGCCAGCTAAATGATATAGGGAAATTGAAGCCAAGTGACACAAAGAGTTTCTCTGCTAAATTTAGCGGGAAAATTGACGTCCCGTAACCTGACGTCACGTGACCTATGCACTGATTCAGTTTTCCCGCAAAATTTGTCAGAGAAATTGACGTCGAGCGTCCTATTCAGCAATTTCGTTTCCCCTGTAAATGGAGCGCCGAAAGTGATAAAGATTACAGGTTCTTCATCACTCCCGGAACAACTGTTTAATGTCTTCTAAACCAATCGAAGCGGTACTGCATTCCTCGCATTATTGGACTTTGGAGATAAATGTGGCTGCCAATGTTTATACCAAATTAAGACGTGCATATTAAAACATTGGTAACCTCAGGTTGCTTCCTCCGTCCCCTGTCTGGAGAAGCAGCTGCTCAGGATGCCTCGAAACGAAGTCTCCCAAATGGGCCTGGTTCAGGGCACGCCAGAGTTCTTCGTCCGTGTGCGACTTGGTTGGGTCCAGGTTGTCTCGGAGACTTCCTCGAACCAGAACGGGGTCCTAGCAAGATAGAGGCCCAAAAGGGACAGGTGCCAAGTGACGAATAATTATATACTCATCGTGACTGACAAAGAAGAATATAGTTCCAGGGACTCGGTCGTGCTGGCGAATAGCGGAATATTCTAAAAATAAGCAGAACGAAATACGTCCATATTTCCTTTCTTGCTTAATCACTTCCATTTCTGAGTATTTTAAAGACTGTGCCATTCAACATATTGAACGTTTTAAAACTTTTCACGCCTGATTGTTTTTTCTTGTCAATTATTTTAGCTTTTTGTATAATGGGAAATTGTGTTCTGTGCATGTTTTGACAGATGGAAGTTCGTTAGGCGCATTGGGCGTTAGGCGTTTCCTCAGTAGACGAGACATTTTGACACTGCAGTTCCATTGCGAGTCTGAGGGCTTTAACGTGCATCACGCAGTAGTGACGCACAACCGCACTCCCGCACGATGCTCATCCAGATTGAAACAACAGAAGTCGGTGTTGAATGTGGGATCTCTTGGCTCTGTAACGCGAGTTTTTTCTCCCCGCGCTCCCATCTGCGGAGCCCTAAGAGACTCGGCCACCCAATCCCGCAGCGCATTGTCTTAGGTACAGAGGATAATACTAGAAAGTAGTATATCTTGATAATGTGGAGGCTTGGGCTAGTTGGTAATTGATGCTCGGATGGAACAGAGCGAACAGATATCGACTTACATTTAATCATTTCCCCGTTATAATCCTTAAGATTTTTAAAAGAAACTGAAAAATACAAGGTAACGAGGTTATTAAATATAGCGCAATCATTAAAGATAACTCAATACGTAAGCGTTTATTTGTCAATGACGGAAAGTCCTACCCAAAGTCTGTAGCGTTGAACCAATCATGTGAGCTCAGTATTTGGAGTCACTCAAAATATAAAAATAAAAATGTTCGGCGTTAAATAGCAGGAAAACACAGGGGAGATGACACATTTTCGACACGGAGAAAACAAAAAAAGTGCGAAAGGCAATACAGAACACAGTCAGTCTTGTGTTTCTAATTTCTATTTACTGTTCCATATTCCTCAGCTTCTTTCTTACTATTGTTTTTCTTTCAACGCTTAGGAAAATTGCAACTTCTGGGATCAAGTCTATTCTCTGTAATAAGCTGCTTGTTCTTTCGTAAATGTAGGTAAACGTTAGACGTTTACGCTACCTGCGGAATAACGGTGACCGAGGATCTGAGCCTTCGTAGTGGAACTTGAGAGATGTCTACGCCGTCGATCTTGATGCATCCTTGCGTGGCCTTGAGCACTCGAAGTAGAGCCAGGACCAGCGATGACTTGCCGGCTCCCGTTCGACCCACGACGCCCACCTAGACATCAAGAGGCAGAATACGTCAATCAAGAGGTGGCCATCGTTTAATCATAGCGCGCACTTGTAGCGGATAAAAGAGGGCATATTTTTTCAAATGCTCAACTCTATAAAAAATAATACGCGTTAATACATGCACAGGGTGTTATCGAAAAAATATTACAGCATGTCTTTTTTAATTTTTACCGCAAAATGAAACCCACACGGCGCCGAACGTACAGTTTCCACCCAAATGTAGAGCTAGCGGTCCGGAACAAATGTCAATTTTTCTAAACTATTTTTAAAAATATTATTGAAATTATACGCACGACTTTAACAAATTTTCAATAGGAAAACGATGGACGACAAAGCCCACGAATGCATGGGGAGGAATTCCGTCAGCTAACGGGAGCGTACCTTAACTCCCCATTAAAAAAAAAGATAAATCATAGATAACTTTTGATTAAGATAATTAAGTGTTCTGATATCTCGACATATAGTCGGGCAGCCAGCCCTACGTTCGGATGAAAATCGAGCGTTCTGCAATTTGTAGTTTATTTTTTCGCTAAAAACACTTTTTTCACACTCTCTATGTTGTAGACATGGAACTAAAGGACATTTGTGTAGTCTTTTAACAAGAACCGGACAAAGTAAATAGGGGTACGATTATGATACAGAGCTGCCTATTTTTGGTAAGACGCTACCAAGAAGTCGACGACGTGTTTGTGCATTCATGTTACCTGGAGTGAATAACTAAGGAAATAAGCAATGCGATGGCTTTAAAAGGCGATACACTAGTGATAAACATATTTCACACAATAGGATGGGATGCAGCTTTGGAGGTCAGTATGATGTCATTTAAGTTTCTGGTTTCTAGCGATCGATAGGTTTAGACCAGCCTGCTGCATACCTCTACTGTCGTTTGGTTTATGAAATACGACATTAAGTTGTTTTTTTCGTTCACTATTTGGAATCTGCGCTTTGAACGTATTGTCCAGTAGGAACATTGCTTGATAACCCATTGCAAGCCACTTGAACTGATAACCGCATATCTACACGAACATGACAGAAATAAACCTTTCAAAAATGTTAAAAGGTCTCAGGTCGACACTACATTGCACTGCTTGGCGCGGAGAATTGTGGGGTCGTTCCGATGTACCCTAGGGCCGGCCCGTAAGCTGCATGCGTACAACCGGGAGGTGGCGTATTTCCTTATCTCGTACCACAGCGAGTTCAGGACACAAAGAAAGCAAAGCAAGCACATCAAAGCCGATTATTATCTTGTTATCGTTCTGCTTTCTTTGTGTTATGAAATCACAAAATGCTAAACCAACATGAATCGCCTTTTTTAATTCATGGGGAGTGTATTACTTTACGTGCCGTCGACAGCCCTAGAAAACCAAAAAGACAACGGGAGGCGATGCGTATTTCCGCAATGGTCTATTCGCCAGGCGCTTGCCTTTAAAGCAATCAGATAGTCTCTAATCTCAATCAGGCCTGAAAAAAATATATGCAGTTCGTACCTTACAGGAAGAGGTTTTTTAAGTAAAAATTGTCACCAACCTTCTCATATGCGTCAACGTAAAACGTCACTCCCTTTAGTACATCGGGCAGAACTCCTGGTCTGTAGGACGTTGAGTAGTCCTTAAATTCCACTCGACCTTCCGTGGGCCAGCTCTCGTCTGCGGACAGAGCTACTGCTGCACGCGAGCCATCCTTAACACGCTTTGTATCGTCGTCCTTCTTGGGTTTCTCAACTTGTTCCTGCAAATTTCACACATTGTTTACTTCACTTGCACTATTTTACGAGCTAAATCGGCAGAAGCCGCTAAAAACGACTGTCAGATTAATACGATGAGGAGCGCAAGTTCGTCTGCTACTTTTACAGGGATTGTGATGACGTCAGAAGGCCGAGCTCTGATTGGCTCCGATTGAAGGATAGTGGGTAGACCTCAAAGCAAGCTGCCGTCAGGTCTGCCCACTATCCTTCAATCAGAGCCAATCAGAGCTCGGCGTTCTGACGTCACCACAACGCCTGCAAAAGAAGCAGACGAACTTGCGCTCTGCACCGTTATCTCGACACCATACTTACTCCATGTGCGACAAGGTACGCAAGGGTAATAATAATAATAATTATGACCATGACGAGGAGAGTCACAGAAGGGAAGCAAATTATAATTTCTCTGCATGATTGGGACAACCAGCAAAAGAAAAAAAAAACGCGCAGAGAGCGATAGGTAAACACATACGAGAGGACAAAGCTGTACTCGCAACCGTAGAAATTAATAGTAGAAACAGCATAAAGAGGAACACACATAATATATTAATACATTGGAACACACATGGCCACACCTGCATCCCAATCAAGACGTCATAATCTAGATCTTTCACCCTCACTCTATATCACATTTTCTTTTTCTGCAGAAACAAAATCTCCTTTTCTTTTTGAGAACGCCAACGAAGGTTTGCTGACATATGATTGCCGTTGACATGAAATGTGGAAATCTTCTATAACCTCCCTCGTCACCGTATCCCCGTGTGCCTTCCCCAATATTCACCCTGCTAAAATCGAGCCTACACTTACAATCTTGATGTATCATGTAGGCATGTGCCTGTATGGACTCAGATAACATCTGTTACACGACGAGGAAATCTCATACAGAACTAAGAAGACACAAGACACAGCTGTTTTTTTTATTATTGCGCACCTATCATGTTTATTTCTAATCCCTTTGACATCAATTCCGACAGCAATCGACGCTACAATGCAATATAGCTTATCATGTAGTTCAATAAGTGCATCGTCATAGAACTCGTAATCTTTGCGTTCGCTATAACCGTCTAAACAAATCACGCGCAGGAAAAAAAACGCAAGATCAGGGGTCATTTACACTGAGTGATCGGTTTTGCCGAGTATAGTAAAGGCACAAAAGACGAGTGCCATGACGACAGACCTTTGGCGTAGCTTCGGCTGCAGTTAGACTTAAGCGCCGTTCACACTCTTGCGAGCGAGTACAACCGTGAGAGACAAGACCGGTTTTTAGGACCGGATGCTCTACAGCGGAGCTGGTCCTAAGAGATCACAAGAGGCTCAAAAACCGGTCTGGTCTCTCTCGGTCGTACTCGGTCGTACTCTGTCACAAGAGTGTGAACGGGCCTTTAGAGTGAGACTGAGTATGAAAGAAGCTGAGACGGGAAAGTGTGAGCTTGAATGCGTTCAGCAGTCGCCAATACTTGCGGCGCCCGTTCTTAATGCTACTACAGTTGAACCTCGATCTAACGAAGTCGTCTTTTGAGCCGAAAATTTCGTTAAATCGCGAGTTTCGTTAGACCGAGGTTTTGGTGTTTTAGCATTACAAGTGGTCTGCTAGGCTCCCAAAACTCCCCAATTGCCTCACATCTAGCAAGTGAGCGTTTACAAATAAGATTCCAGTACAAAATGTGGCGGTAATAGAAGAATGCAGTTCATCGACCCGCATTTTGTACGGTTATGGGAGCAGTACTTAGCACCGTAGAAGAGCGTGCAGTCGGGAAAGCAAAACGAAACCAATACACCACAACGGAGCGGACCGTTCGTAACTGCCGACAGATGGCGCCACTTAGGAAAACAAAACTTGTCACCATCATCATCATCGTTTTCAACTTTCTAGTGCCTGTAACTGCCGACAGATGGTGCCACGTATACGCCATCATCGGTTTACAACAGAGCCATCCAGTGTTGCCAACCTATTTTTCGAAAATACCCCACGCCAGCGTCCAAAAAACCCTACATTACCCTACGAATGTGTCTTATTACCCTACATTTTACCCTACAAGGCAAATCTTTGTTCAAATAACACTGTTTCATAGATTATGATGATACAGGGTAATATTATTAGAGTACAAAGCCACAGGGCACGCATGCAGGCGCATATTTGCGTTATTCTAGAACACCATGCTTGCATGTGCGCTGTGTAGCATTAGCACAACAGTGATGTAGCGAGCGCACAGACATCCCCAACCAACATGTTTAGCCGACTTGTCGTCAAAGACGAGCTACCAAATTACAAACTGAAACCAGAGTCTTCAAACAGCCTACCGACTGCACAACGTGCCGGAAAGCTCCGCGGGAGCTTTGAAATCGGTCTCCGTACTCGTCGATCATCGGTGATCGACGCTCTATGGGTGTGGTAAGGAAAGAGTTAATTGCAACGCGCCATAATAAAAGAGCGCCCATTACGAGTGGTAGTTCCAGCTATGGTTATTTGCAGCATGCACACTTTACGTCAACGCGTAGAAAAGTCCAGTTGAACAGGTGGTTGGTGGTTCTGGTGGGCTCGGGGTGGTTTCGCCCATGGTGCCACGTGTTTCGCAGATGTAACAAGGACCGTCGGATGGGCCAGATTCATCAGAGAAAAATTGGAGGGAATAAGTCCATTGGGAAGATACCTCTTCTGGCTCCAAACTTCTTCTTCGCATCTCCCACTCCTCCCACCTCCCCCACTTGCTCCAGCTCTCCAATACTCTCCATCTTAGTATGAGGTGCTCTCTGTTAGCAAGTCTTGCAACTTGGATACTTTCGTTTTGCATAATGTCGTGGTGTGGCAGCACACGGGTTGCAAAGCTATGTAAAACTTGCACAGCAGTTTTTTTTACTGTGTTTTTGTTGGTTGTATTATGCTCGCCGTTGAAAAAGCAACGTCTGAAAATACCCTACTTTCGGCGGGGAAATGGCCGGACGGCCCTACAACCCTACAATGTACCAAAAATGCCTAAATACCCTACAAGTAGGGTAATTACCCTACGGTTGGCAACACTGGAGCCATCTCGTTCAATAATGTCCGCGCGGTGCGAGTGGCAGCTAACGTTACGTCACCGAGAGTGAGACGCGACTCTTTCAGGAAGTCAATAAAGCGAACCGTTTGTCAGCTCTCGTACACTGGTATGTTTTGACTACTGTGCGACCTAGACCGCGCTCGATCAGTCAACACATGACAAAAAAGGTTCACAAACGGAAAACTATTTATTGGGAGACCTCGGCACATGTGTTTAAGGTGCGGTCATGAAGTCGGTGAGTTTCGTTTGACGTTTAGTCCAGAGCATTGGCGTCACATGGCGTTCGTATGTTGACAACGCCGCTAGCGCTTGTTCCTGTGATTCCGCGCCCGCATACGTCCGCCGAAGATCGATGGCGTCCATCACCTATTTTGACGTAGGCACGTACGTTGGAGCCTCGGGCTCTTCATCGACCTCGTCTTCACGCATTCGTTTGTTTGTTAGACTCTCAATTATCGCCTCGTCGTCCATTTCTTCGGTTACAATAACACACGCATCGCTAGATATATAGTCCTGAAGAGTTACGTTGCTGGGCACCGCACCTTGCTCGCAAAGCCGCTGCAAGGAGTCGGCAATGTCCGCGGATGGTCCCGTGGACTCCTCATTGCCGTCTTCATCGGTGCATTCAATTTCTTCGTCCAAAGAAACGCCTGTTTCTTTAATGCCAGCCTTTCTAAAACTGTTCGCAATAATGGCTTGGCTGGAAGAGTCCCACGATGCAGCGAGCATTTCCACGCTAATGAAGACATCAATATTCGTGGCTCTGTTGAGGTGCATGTTCAATAAAAGTTTTTGTATCATGCGCTTGCGATATGAGCACTTCACACTGCTGAGTACGCCTTGATCCAGTGGTTGTATCAGCGACGTACAGTTAGCAGGAAAGAATTGCAATTCAATGTTCGATAGCACCAGGTCCTGAACATGATGGGCCGAACAATTGTCTAAAAGTAGACAGATGCACCTTTTTTGCTTCTACATGTCCTCATTGAGCTCGGTTAGCCAGTCGCTAAATAAAGCGCGTGTCATCCAGGCCTTAGTATTAGACACATACTTTACGGGCATTCCCTTGCTGTTTTGTTTTTGTTTTTAAAAACTTTTGTTTTTTAAATACCTCGGTATTTTCGTGCTCTTATTGTAGTATTGTGGTAATGTCACGAAGTTTGTAATACATCGACAGTGTGTATGATGAATTCCTGAAAGTTTTGCCTGGGTCAGTAAACATTTATGGCCCTACGGAATGCAAAATTTACTTGGTGTTTTTTTATCACCGCGTTCGGAGGGAGTTGATAGCATGAAGGCGACTTGGTATTCTGTGCCCCAATAGACTTGGAGCACTTCGTGTAGTTGTCCTTTCGCTAAGCACAACGATCGGTCCGGATTCTTTTTCTTGGGAAAACCAATAATTGTAATGCGTTTATCAAGGCAAACCCCAATTACATGCAAAAAAAAAAGGGAAACGAAAACGGAAACTTGTCCGCCAACATACACCAGTGATTAAAATGAAAATCTTTCTTTATGTTTAATTCTACAGGAGCTTATTCAAATGTCTACGGGCATTCAACTTGCACAATTTCACGCCTTTGGGGATAACGGCGTGTTTAATGAGCGCTCTTCGCAAAAGTTATGATATTTCGCAGGCTGGATGGGCAACTTAACGATACCTACTGGGCTCCCAAGTTAAACAGCAAAGAAGCCAAGGTAGCCCTGGTTTGTCAGAAATGTGTCTTGATTCTACAAACACAATCGGTACGCGCACAATGTGTTTCCGCAGCATTGTTTGGGGCTTGTGCTGTACATTCGCAGCTATATTTTTAAATACTTTATTTGGTTATACGAATAGCAACGGGGGAGAGGAGAACAGGGAAGAGCGCACGCACACATTCGGGCACTGATCTCTGTTTCGAATTTTTATTGAGTAGACGCAAAACTACCTGCCTTTGTCTCCACTAGCTGTTCGAACACAAACGTCGAACACCGGTGTCCGGCGTCTGGTGTTCGAGCTCGAACAGTGAGTAAACGGGCCTACCCCTTTTTCGCAAGTCTCCCGTTTTGCGCAGTGGTAGTGCGTCTGGCTCGTAATCATGGGGTCGTGCGTTTGTTTCCTGTCGAGGCGCATTTTGAAATTCAATATTTCTTCTCAGTTATGCGTTCGTTTGTACTATTTGTCCTCTGAAGTACATCTCACACATTTCATAACGGTTTCCTTGGCGTTCCGTCACACTTTCCACGGGGATCCCAGCTTTTAAACACATTCGCTGCTAATATGGCTCGTGTCTGACCAACTCATCACGCACATGATTTTCCTATTTCTTTAGTTACATCTACCTCAATGATCTAAAAGCAGCAGAGAAAATGTGTAAAACATGATGAATGTTTGATGGCTATCGGCATATAGAGATGCTTAAATTTTATAACGTGCAGAAACAAAAGCAAGGACTGACCTCTTTCGGCAGTTTTGTGTATTCGATGCAACGCTCAAAGCACACAATTAGTTGGAACAGGTTGAAGATTACCAAGCACAGGGACATCAAGGACATTGGAATCTGTAAGGCGCAAATTATCCGGAGTTAGTGCATTTGACAAGTGGAGAGTCACGCCGGATGCCAAGAGAGGAGAAACGACTACAGAAGTGTCACTGTAGGATTTCTTCCGTAAAACATAAAATAAAACAGCCTTGAGTTAAACATCACGGTATAAAACAGCGCGAAAAGACAGGAACGAAGCAAAGATGAGACAGACGACAGAGCTTTGAGTTGTCCTTGTCTCGTCCCGCTGTTTTAAACCAAGATGCTCATCAACCAACTAGCCCAAGCATGCCTTGAGGCTCGAGTTAGAGTTTTGCAAACTGCGCACCGCTTAGTCCGGAATACAAAAGCTAGCATGCGAATGTAGGGAGTAAAAAAAGATAGCTTTAGCTTTGACATTAGGAAGATAATGATGAACTAGATTTAGTTCCTTCGTTTAGTTTTGCCGTGATAGCTGGTGATGAGTGGGCCAGTGCGCTTTCTCGTCATAAGCAATCGCAAGCGGTTTTATGGTACGTTTACACTTGCGGATCCGCTAGCGAATCCGCCCAGCTTTTGCCGCTGGGGCGAAACGCTGGGCGGAAAACGCGGCGGCGAGCCGTTTAGGTCCGGGACCTATTTCTGCCGCCGAACGAGGCGTTTCGCTGACCGGAAGTGACATTCTTGCGCAGCGCGACGCTGCTTACGTCATGAGCACGCGTAGTTCCGGGAGCAGCAACGCCCGGGAGAAAGAGCCGAGGCGGAAACTCTCGCGCCTTCTCGTCATATTTGACGAGATGTTACGAGAACCGCTGCCGCTGCTGGCGCCGCCGCCGCCGCTCGAAGGAAATAGATGTAAACGCAACCCACTCGTCGCCGCCGCCGCCGGGAGCGGATCCGCTCCCGCGGCAGCGGATTTCTTCTCAGGTGTAAACGTACCATTAAAGGCAGTCGGTCGTGCTCAAGCGCCAATGCGTGAACCAGCCTCTTCACAACTGCTTGTGACTCCTCATATGTCGAGATAATACACTCGCAGTATCTATCGGGTACTCACCCTACCTGTCGGCAAATATATATATATATATATATATATAAATATTTAAATTTGGACTGGTCATTCATTTACTATGGACTTAATATAACTTTTCCCAATGCTATCGGCCATCATTTCTCATAGCTATATACTTTCTTTCACACCAAGTCCTCCCCGCGGCCGACGTTGGAACTCAATGGGATCAGTCGAGTTACGCACACCGTGCATCGAAAAGGCGCTCAGTGTTTTTTATCGTTTTCCCTCGCCAACCTAAACAATCACGCGCAGTGAAGGCGCAGTGATCCCCTGCGCGAGTTTTGTGTGCGTAATGGGTTTAGCCGGTGGTTGCAAACGCTCAAGGACTACGAGCGCCTTGACGCAACGTCGGCTGAGCTCCCGACTTAGAGTGAAACGGAGTATCCAGAAATCTTGGAGTGCCGTGTGATCCCAAAACTACGAATAACGTAAGAAACGCAGCCCGTGGTACGTTTTTAGCATATCATTTCCGCTTTGCAGCCAATGAGATAAGGGCCTTCGGTGAAAAAGCTGGGTGTTGATCGGCGACTTCTAGCCCTTTTCATCGACGCCGCTGGATTGAAGCTAAGTTAGAGGGTTGTTTTGTTGTTTAAGTTCCCGCGATCTCCCATTGAATCAGTCGCGAGATCCCTGGAGATCGCAACTCACAGTTTGGGAAGTACCGACCTATACAACGCGCCAGACAAAATAGAAGGAAAAAAAACTGATTTGACTTAGGTTTGACAATTCAAACGTCTCCCTACTTGGGCGCCGTAGGATGTTTGATTCGGTGCTCTAGTTAGAAGCAACGTACTTACTTTGCTTTGACCCGCACTAGCCAAAAGACATTCTAGAGTTTTGGTCTTCTCTGGTATATCACATGGGTAGTAAAGTGGTTTAGATTAGTGAAAGATGCCAAGGTAAAACCGAACAAGCGGGAGTGAAACACGTTTCTGGAATTTTCTCTGAAACTGAGGTCGAAAGACGTCATATGACAACCGAACAATCGGGCTATGAAGGCTAACTTTGGCATTTGCTTTGCAACTTTGCACCAAGATGCCCAAACTCTGGCCATAAAGTATAAAGTTTGGTCAGAACTTGGATCTAACGATAAAATTTGTTCCAGAAGAATTGTGTCGCCAGGAACAACCACCAGAATCACGACAGAATTACGCATCACCTCGGGGTACCCCGTTAAGTTACTTATTACTTTTCCGGGAGAACTCTCGCCGCATGCGATATATGGGATTTTGAAGAGAAAGAGGCACTGGCCTTGGCACTGATATGTCAATATATAACTGAATTAGCTCACAGCTAGAGATGAGCTGAGCGCCAGGCCAACACTGCTGGACTTTGAGACGCCGTCTTCTTCAACAGGTAACAGAGTCGCGGAAATGAGGGTTGCCAGCACGATCACAAATCCCAGCAAGGTGGTCAAAACCTTCGTCAATCGGAAGCAAGCCAGGTAGCCGTAGTTCATCCGCATGTTGCCGTCGGTCAGACGGCAGAAGTGCTTGCAGAAGCGTTCCACGGCCCCGTAGGCCCGTATAGTGCTTAGCGACTCTATGGTCTCCGTGGTGTGTTGCAAAACCTTCGACACATGGGTACTTTCTTTGAATCGGATGCTGCTGGATGCCCGTACTGTGATAACCTGCATGGTGGTGAAAAATTGCGAGTGAGTAAGGTTCCAATAGGAAGTATTCACTGGACGCCATATTTGAGGTCAATGTTTAAAGCGCATGGTCACAACGAGCTCACATTAATAGACTGCTAAGACTAGCAATCTTGATGGTGCGGAATGCACGTTTCAAAAGTACTCTGGAAGCTCGCCGTCAGCACGCGCTCAGCAGTCGCGCACACAGCTATGGCCGCCAGTGAATACTCCCTATAGGCAGGGCTGCCCCACCGCCTGCTTTAGCATGGAGGCTCAGCGCTAGACAGCACAAAAATTAGAAGTAGGATTTGTTGAATAGAACGGCAGACGAGGCCGACACTAATCGAATCATGCCTGAGAACATCCATTCAAAAAGGACGTACCATTCCTATCGCCATGAGTATGACAGCAACTACTCCACACCCAGCACCGGCGGCGTCTGGCTGCCGATGATGGACAGTCTGGACAGTGTAATTAGTATGTTCTGGGTCCCGAGCTTTCCGGCCAGGTAGAGTCGGCAGTCGACCGACTCCAGGTCGACTGTGAATCTGTTCAACAGTCTTGCCCGTGGTGTGGAGTCAAAAAATGGCACCGGGCTGTGCATGACGTGACTCAGCATTGATTGGTGCAAGCCCATGGACAGTCGACGATTGCTCAGAGCAAACAAGATTCCTCCGATGCTACGGAACAACACTAAACAAAAGAAAAGAAATCGCTAATTTTAGTGTGTGGCAATCTATGCTAGTCTTTACTTCAAAAATCGTACTAATAAAAAAAGTTTTTTCACACAGCTTGATCTTTTTTTTTGTAAATTAGGATACTTTTAGGCACATTCAATTTCAGTTCTTTGTTGTTTACCGAAACGCTGAGCTAACAGTGAGCATTGTTGAGACGCTTATAGTCCCACAACTAAGTAATTTTCATGGCAAAATTCTGCATATCGCATAGGTTTTCCATGTTTTTTTGGTTTCTTTTCAGGCATTAGGCATGTTTTTAAAATTTTACCGGTTGTCAAAGGCACGTGGCAGAATCAAAGCATAGGTCTAATTAAAAACGCATCTGCGTTTTTAAGCAATCAAAAATTCTCGCCAGACATTTTGGCTTTGTGCTTTCACTCTATGAGCAACCGCACATAAAGTTTGTTCAATATATTTTGTGGGTTCCTGGCGGACATTATCAAGGTGCTGTTTCCACGAGAAATGCATAAATAAAAAGGGAGGGTCCTAAAAGTTTGCTTTGCACAAAGTGCTACATTTGAATATTCTATGAGAATAAAGCTTTTGTCCAAGTGACTGCTCTTATTTGGACTGCTTACCATCGCTCAGGCAAAGGGCCACCAGGCCCCTAACCCACGAGGGACTGTGGGGATCGACGGTACTGTCCTCAGAGTTGGCATCCGTCCATTGTTTAATCCAGAGTTGTTGCCACGCGAGTGCCACTGCGCTTGCGATGAAGAAGGCGGTGCCAATAGGCACGCAGAAACCGGAAAGCTTGCATAAGGACCACACCACTTCGAGTGCCCCCTGCAGTGTAGTAAATAAAAAGATCGAGTCATCACATCACGACTGACATTTCGTCAAATGACCCACTCTCATCAAGCATCGTTGGCGAGGTCACCAATGAAGTTTATTAAAAAAGATACAGAACATTTGAGGATGGAATATATACAATAGGTGAACGGCGAGAGGATCAAGATGATTGAAACCTTAGTATCTTGTAGGATGGATTAATTCTGGTTATCCAATAGACTTTATCCTCGCGTAAAAAGGTACGTTTTTTCCCATCATATCGGTCATTAGTGGCTTAACTTGCACAGAAAGACCTCCTACAAAACAGATGAAACTATATTTCATTAGCATGCTTTTTAGCAACGGTGTTGTCGCACTGGTGGCACGTCGCTGAAGTGCCCAGAGGGTGATCTCTTTTGTTTCTGTTGCCAAACAGGCTGATCTCGCTGAACCCCGTTTTAGCGGTCAAAACAACTGCCCTTTTGACCAACATCCCAGTCAGCACTCCAGAGAAACACCTGACTTGGCCCAAAATCGGCAATCTTAGTGACCTGCCTTGGGTTTGATAAAATTTTCGACTAATCCCCTTGTTAAGGTAAACGTATGTACTCCATCCTGCAATGTGAAAGACTCATTTGCCTCTTCAGTTTATGCGTTGAGCCTGCACTTGCCAGACACACATTATTTTGAAGATGGGGATAAAACAAATGTTCATGTATTTTATCATACTGAGAAACACTGTCCAGGTCAAAGCAAATTCCGTAGATCCTCCTTAAACTGAATTGCGGATTTGTCTTTCATATTGCAGGAGGATGTACGCACCTTTGAACATAACTAGCAAGATGAATGCCAAGTTTGACTGTTTTTTCCTCCTCCACGCCATTGTCAAAGTGGTAGACATAAGCCAAAGATGCCACCTGGCAAGTCAAAAATTAGAAGGGAAGCCTACTTCTTCCATTTGCTAGGGAATTGAGGCCCAGAAATGCCAGATGCCAAACGATTCACTAGGCAGTGAAGCCTAACTATGGCACTCTTTAAATATTAAGGCCCAAAGATGCCACGTGGCAATCTTACAACCAGAAGTAAATTAATTCTGGCACTGGCTCGTGAAACGAGGCCCAAGGATAGGTGAAACCAAGCAACATGAGAGTGAAGTCCAACTCTGGCACTCGTTTGTTGATTTAGTCCCAAACATGCCACCCCTGCTGAAAAACCCCAGTGTAACTTTCCGCTATCTAAATTATGAATCTGGAAATCTATCTGGGTTTTATCTGAATTTCAGATTTCGAGAAGTTAATTTTTGTCTGCAGTCTTGATTTCAGGATTGCAGAAACAATGGTAGTTAGATTTCCAGTTTCATAATCCAGATAGGAATAAGTTATACTGGGTTTTTCGGTGGGAACGTGACAACCAAAAGAACCAAAATTGAAGCCTAATTCTAGATTTTGCTAGGGAACGCGGCCCAAAAAGCCAGGTGACAACCGAAAAACCCGCTCCTGCAGCCTAACTTTGGCAATTATTTGGTGATCCCAAGTGCCAAGACTCCAGCCAAGAAATATGAAGTTTCGTAATACTTCGGCTTCGCGGGGCTTTTAGGGCCCTATAACGCAGACAAAATCCAGTTTACATCTCAAAATATCTGTGCTATTTGGGATAATCTATTTCCGCAGCGTCCCTACAGTCTCTAAAACTTTCCTACATATTGCGAACTGTTTTTTTATCTGCCAACTTGGCTTCATGTTAGAATTAGCTTAGGGTCACTAAACGGAAAAGACTCAAATTTGATTTTTTTAGCTAGCATGGCGCTAGTTCATTCTGAAAGTCAGCCTACCATAGATGATGACGAAGCCTCCTTCTGTATGACCCTTCCTCTTGCCATGTCTCGTTTGGATTTCAAATGTTGCAAGCTGAAAGTAACGCAAGCGTTTTTAAGCACTCGGAGGCACTCATAATTTGGTCCAGGGGTAGTAAAATGTCAGTGTTAGAAACCACACTCAAACTTACATTTAGAAAAAAACTAATTTTCAATAACAATCTTTCTTGGTTTAATGATAACTATATCTTAATGAGTTAGAATGAGCGTAGCAACCAAGGAGCAAGGGGACAAAAAGGACGGCCGACACCAGCTCCCCTGTAATCTCGCCTTGGTTTCAGCTGAGACTTGCCTCATGTTAAACTGTCCTCCGTATTCGCCAGACTATAGTCTGCGCACTGTGCATCTTTAAAAGTTGAAATTTTAGGCAGTGCGAACAATATATAGGTGCTGACCACACAATAACTTTCCTTTTCAAGACCGTTCAACGTGACAAGACGTGACAGATTTTGTGGATGACAGGATGTTAGTGATGACTTACCTATGCTCTATTAAAGTAGATTCGTGAATTAATAATGCAGGTATTTCGCAATGTATGGTGCGCATAATATGTATTCTTTTTAAATGGCGACTAGGCATCACGTGCGGTCAATGCACCAGGAGCGGTATATCTTAAGAAATGTTTTTTTTGTGTCAACGAAAAATTGTTTGTTTCGAGTGTACACTGGCTTCGCAGTACAATCCGGATAATACGGTAGTTAGCTCTAACAGTAATTAAAAAGACAATTTGAATCATCGGTAAAATACTTAAAACAAGCTAATCATTATACGAGACATCGTCAGCAAAAACCCAACCCCCCCCCCCAAAAAAAAAACAGAATCGAGTTTTTTTCTTTCTTTAAGATGGATTTTTTTAAGATAAATAAAAATGGACTTGTTATTTAAACTCAGTGGACATGAAAACAATAACATGTCTTCAAAATTCTCTTCTGAATCGGGTCATATATGCTCTGAATCACAACGCGATGCGTGCTGGATATTTGGGAGATCGTTTCCAAAGCTTAGCAACTTCAAGCGAGCGGGCTGAGGCGACACCACCTGGTAATCACAGTAGGCGAACCAACATTTCGACGTCATCACAGTGAGGTCAAGCAGAGACAGTGTGAACACAAGCGCTGCGTCAGCGTTTAAATAGGTTTTTTGTCTAATCAATAGAGTTTTAGGGAACCGTTTTTGTACATCAGATACGGTACGATAGGCCATCCGGTTCGAACTGTGCACATGCGAGTCGAGTTGAGTTGAGGAAACTTCTTTCTTTATTGCCATGCGTGGCTGCTCTTGATTTAAAGCGTCCCAGTGGCAAAGAAGAAGAAAAAGGAACACACACACAGCCGCGTTTGAGGCGGCCGATGGCCGTTTCAGAATTCAACGCTCACAAACGTCGCCAAAAGCTCGTATCCTAGATCGTGCGATGGGACCATTAAAGGGAGTTCGCAGTCACCGATGGCCATCGGGACAAGAGCCCCGCTGGTCCGCCGTCCGCGTAAAAGAAGCTGCAGAGCTGATTCCACAGGATCCCACTGGAGGCGGCGGCTCTTCCTGTGGGATCACCCAGTCCTCAAAGGCGTTACCTTGGTCTGCTACCGGGATGTCAGCCAAGGCCTCGAAGCGAGCCGCAGCGTGCTCAGGGCACTCCCAGATAACGTTTTCTGCGGTAGCACATGCGCAGTTCGTACCGCGGCCCATCGTACCGTGCCATATGTGCAAAATCGGTGCCCTAAAACTTTCTAATGTGTTGAAGGACGCCCGGCGTCGGCTCGGGCCCGATTGCTGAGTTGGGGCTTCGGATTGTGTTGACGTTACGTGGATGTAGAGGAGGCCATTCACAGGTTTTGGTTACTGTAGGTGGTGGTGATGGGGGGGTGCTGAGGGCTACGAAGCGATAACAGACCTATTCCAAATCAGCAAAGTCAGTATGCAGGATGACCTCAAGTCTTGGTAAAAGTTCGGTTAGCGCTCTAAAGGAACGTTAAGATATATATTGAATTTCGTTGACCCACCTTGCGTCGACAGTCATCTGCGATGGCGGCATATTCGTACCCAAGCGAAGTGTTTCTGGCGCCCGGTCATCCTGAACCAAGTCAGCAATGCTGCGATGCGTAATCACTGTCTTGCCGTGCATCAAGAGAAACTGGTCCATGTTTTTGAGTATGTGTCCTTGATTGCTCACCAGAATTCGAGTCTGGAAGGTTATTCTTATATCAGACAGGCGTAAAAGGGTTGCAAGGTGGCCACATCTTAAACAAAAGGAAAGCAAAATTTGGAAGCTTGTTTTGTTCTCTGAACCACCAAAGGTCACCCCCCCCATCCCCCGCCCCCATGTGATGTCTCAACTCGCAGAAAATGTTAATCGTGATATTTTATATACAGTATTTGAAGGTCACACACCGCTTAGAGTGGACGTAAACTAGTATTCGGTAACTTAGCCGGTCAAGGAAGGTGTATCATCTCGATAGAGTTGATTTACGAAGAAGAGCAGCAAAAAAACATCCGATAGATTTGACAAAGGGCAACTAATGCAAACACGGGACTATACATTAATATAAGTCGCGTTTCACGCAGGTATAGAGTGCTCTCCCATACTCGTTCACGTTGTTTGTATCAAACTCCTACCCTCTGATCTTTCTTTCGTTTGACTGTGCAGATTTGCGCGTTATCTTCACAAATAAAACTAGAGGAGGAAAAAAAACCAGACTCGCATATTTTGATGTTTAGTTGTTAGTCTGTTGATGTAAAGGCAAACATCCCCATGCTTTTTAAGCGTTGCGCCGAATGCTAAAACCACATAGATTGTAAATGTGCACGGTGATAATCTTTCCAACAATGCCCACTTTTTGGCTAAGTTTTTGTTGCAACCACTCAGGGTGAAAACATGGCCTTCTTGTAGTCACTGATAGAATATAAGAAACGCAGTTCGAGGTTTTTATCGAGCGTCTTATATTTCATAAGCCAACGAGATTTTTTTAATCAGCCGATAAGAAGGCCACGGAACCAGTGACGAAGCAAGAAGTACGTGCGTGATGAACCACGCCCGTGTTTACTTATGATATCAATGACTACATTATAATGCCATGACAGATAGTGCAAAAAAAGAAGATCAGTATTGTGGTAATTTAAAACGCAGTCCCAGCGATAGCTCCGACACATCACGACGAAGTCGTTGGCTCAGTGCGGAAGGAAAGTCCGTCTGCTTTTTGCACAAGGGTTGCGATGATGTTAGAACGCCGAGCTCTAATTGGCTGATTGATAGAAATAGTGGGTAGACCTCAAGGCATCTAGCATTGAGGTTCGCCAACTATACTTTCGATCAAAGCCAATCAGAGCTTGACATCGTTCTAAAGTCACTGTAACTCCTGCACGAAGCAGATGACTTGCTCTCTGCATTGGTTTTGTCCTCATGAGGCATGCACCTGGGTAACAGGCGCTATTAAAATATTACTAAGAATTAACGTCTGCAAGACTTGAAGTATTACGCATAGCTTTTGATTTTATTGCAAAGTTAGCAAGATTTCTGCTAAAACATACAAGTGTGGCCCTGCTCCGTTACACGTTGAGGAGGTCGTAGCGGATTGCGATTAGCGCAGCAGAAGTGACTAATCAATCTACTAAACTTTATATTAATTTTTGCTGTCCGCTCAGTAAACCGCAAATTGCAACATTTAGAATGTACGCTTCCTGCTTCTTTGCATTTTTTGGTGTGGCTAGGCGTGTCATACCTGCGTTTTCAAGAGGCCACCGTTTCCCACCACTTGCTTGAAAACTCTGGCGGCGACAGTGGGATCCAAGGCACTCAACGGGTCGTCCAGCAGGCAGATGTTGGAACGACTGTACGCGGCACGAGCCAGCGAAATCCGCTGCTTCTGACCGCCACTCAACGTTGTACCCTGGACAGAAAGGTCGTTTATGCAGTTCAGGACAACACAGAAGGACTGGCGTGTAACGCGCAAATAAATGCTAGTAGGAATTGGAAAAAGTAACGATTTTAGAAAATTCGCAAATTACTGTCGTCGATGTGTCAGTCTCCAACAATACGATAGACACACTCGACAAAAACAGCCTCGGGCGGCTGTACTCGATTTGCTTTCGCCAGGCCTACGCTGATGGAGGGAAAATATGTCTTTCGTGTTTCTTTTTTTGAATATTAAAGTGCATCTCATCATAGCGGGCTTGGCGCTGCCGCAGAAACTGCCTC
>JAZHYW010001293.1:0-33274 GCA_037355805.1 Ixodes ricinus
TGGAGCACGTGGTACCACTCCGACTAGCAGTGAGAGCGGCATTGGCCAGGAAACCCCACATCCAGATTACCCGGGATTCCGCAGTGCCCTGGGATCCCCAATGTCTCACACACATTGCAGGACAAGCGGTTTCTTAATATAGCTTTTTCGTAGTTCTTGCTTCCAAATTGTCTATACTTAGTGTTCATAAAATTGAAATAGTACAAATTAGGGACACTTCAACAAGTAAAATTTACCACAACACATTGTAAATAATTTTAAACTAATTGAATGATTTTGGGGAACAGCTAATGAAGAAACACCAATCCACAAAACCGGAGGACGTTAGACACGCTTTTCTGAAGCGTCATTTCCCAACTTACTTCCACGTTATAGACCCAAAATAATCGCGATTAAATATTGCTCGGACACCACTACCACGAAACGCGTATCGATAGAGGTAAGAACAGGGCCGAAATTTGAACAAACAGGGGCGAGAAACGAACACAGCGAGGAAACCCCTCATGGGCTATTAAAAGCACATGTTGCAGGCTTGCCACCCGGTCTCAGTGAAGCAAGAAAGAATGCTGGTTAGCGTAAACTCAACTGCGTCGCCATCGATTTTAATTAGGCGCGCATCGATTAAAACGAAAGCTATCAGCCACCATTCTGCTTGCTCGCTCGCCGTTACGCGTTGCCCCTTTTCAAACTATTCTCAAAACAAGAAAGTTGGCTAACAGACTTCGCGGCGGAAAAAAAACAAAAGTCGATGCGGCGATGCCGGCGAAATGAAAACAAAAACTCATTAGAGGGCCTCACTCTGCGTGTTCCCGTTACGCCCGTGTTATTAATTACTGGCTCGATTTTATTGCAGGTGAGGGGAGAGTTAGTTTCGAGCGTTATTAAAATTCGGAGGCGGGAAAGCAAAACGATGTTCACCGAGGAGTGCTGTCGAAAGTGCGTCCCCCCGTTTTTCCAGCGGCGTTCCTCGGAGTTTACCCAACACTGCTTTGCCGGGACAGCTTCGATCCTTTCGGGTAATCATGTGAGTGACTCGGACAGGCTTCGGTTGTTTCTATTATGAATTGAATGATGCGAGCTATTTAAGAGCTCATTACCCTTTCTTAAATGCTGCCAATTAGTTGTCGCTTAGTTTTGGTCTTTGGATTTGTTTTCGAGCTTGTTGAATTCTATTTGTACTTATTCGACCTTTTTGGGAAGGCAAACCGAATAGCTATCAAAGTTTGTTTAGAAAATTACCTTATACATGTAATGAGAGTATTTTGACTAACAATGATGAGTAAAATATATACTTATTTTATTCTTAGAGCCAGGAAGCGTTCAGTTTATAAAGTACTAAAAATTCCAAGCCCTCGATGTGTAACGATCTCAGACTGAGAGCTAAACTGAAGAAGAAAAAGCTGCGAGATCAAAATCTAGACGAGGCTACTAGCGACATCAATGGATGTCCTAGTTTCGGATACTCTTTATCGAAGCCCTCGACGCAGTGAATGTTAATTTTTTTACGCATTTGAAATGTTTAAAAATACTTGAGTCTGCAGTTTTTTCCTCAAAAGAGGATTGAATTCACAAAAACAAAAAAGGTAAATTTTAAAGTATACAAAACAGACGCGACAAGAAAGCAGGAGACAACATAGTTTAAGAAATTAAATAAAGTCACGGTACCACACTTGTCGTAAGAGGCATGAGTGCGGATGCTGGAGTTATGCATCGTCGTTCAGTCACTCGTTACTCTGTTGGAACCCGTGATTGCGAATGTGGATGATGCCTCAAGACGAGCGAGGTGAGCGGCGAAAGATTGGGTACCTCCAACATGGATCCAGGGCTTCGTTCAGAACAATCCGTTCTCGGAGATGGTACAGCCGGGTGTCCAATTCCAATGACATTCATTTTCGAACGTCCCCTCTTTTCTTTGTCTTTTTTTCACACATAATTTTTTTAAACATTTTTTCCCGATTTAGGTTTGAAATTTTTTTTCTTCCGTTCAGTCCCCGTCTTCACAAAAAAAAATACACCTGCCTCATGTCTTTAACTGATCTTTGTGCTTTAACAAAAAAAGCTTTCCTCGCCGCATCAGCAAACCGTTTACGGTTATTGCTATAATATCTTCCCCCTTTATAGACCGTCGTAAAAAGTATGAGGCTACGACAGGCGCCCATTTCTTTATTAGTCTTACACAATGGACGAAAATTAGGCATAGGTTATCAAAGAGTCGTCACTTAACATGGATGCACAACGGTCCATAAAAAGTCACAGAAAGGCACCTATCAACGGCTGGCGATTTATCGATCTTGTGAGCCGCTACATTTCTTTTTTCTATTTATATCACATTTAAAAAGCCTTTCGCTTATTTTCAAAGCAAAACAAGCTGACAGCTGTTTAAGTAAATACAAAAAAAGATAACATATATTCCGTCATGGAAATTGGGGCTAGAAACATGTCATGCCTCCCCACTGGAAGAAGAACAAAGAGCCACCACCACGCATTGCGCGCCTATAGCTTTGCGCCTCCGACAGCGGACGGGTCCAAACCCATGTACGTGCCACACATCCTGAGCCGCAGACTTCTCCTGTGAAGACTGGATGCCTTCAGACGCCGGTCCAGCGATCCATGAAGCCGCCGATGGGGCACTCTTCCCTACGATAAACCGACCCATTGCAGTTAGCCTGGGCTGGGGCCAGACCATACCGCCCCATTAGAATACGCTGCACGTCACACCCTGTGGCGGTTCCGTGGTCAGCTGTTGGTGCGACAAAGGCTGCCTTTGAAACACGGACACTCCGGGTGAGCCGCACAGATTCGTTCGGGTGCAGAGTCTTCGGGCGCCGAACCCTCGATTAATTTCAGGTCGGTCTTTTTGTAAACACATTTCTAACTAAAAGAAAAATCAAAAACCATATTGAACGCTTTTTTTAAGTTTGCATCTTTCACTGCTTGCATATTTGCGCCAAGTGCCAACGGGAAAACTCAACATCAATGGCTCATCCCAATGTCTTCGCGGCTCTACTATTAGTGCCTTGGTAGATTTTCTCTATAACTCTAAAAACGCTATACGATACTACCCCGGCGCCTTTACGAATCTGGCATGCCTTGAATCCCCAAATTAGGATTTACTTAGGCAGTTATGGCTCGAGTCTGGTACTTACTTTGGCACAGTTGTGGTGGACCAGAAAAAAGCCAAACTTTTGCATGTCCAAAAGAACCAAATCAGACGTTGCTTTGCAAGTTATGGCTCAAGTATGGCATTTAATTTGCCACTTCTGTGGCGGACCAGAAAAAGCCCAGACACTGACATGTCCGACGTCCCCACATTAGGCGTTACTTTGGCAGCTATGTCTCAAGTATGGCGCTTGCTTTTGCATTCTTTTAGCTTACCACAGAAAAGCCGAACTTCGACGTGCCCTACTATCGCCCAAATAGGGCTATAGTTAGGCAACGTAGTTTGCACTAAAAAACGCCATGGTGCAACGCCTAACTGGGCCAAAGTTAGGCCCTTACGTTTGCCACACTTTTGCCCAAGTTGGGCGTTTCTCTGGCGTGCCACATGAGTAAGTACTTTTTCACATTATCGCGCAGACACCATAACATATTACACGCAAAGAGCTGCAAGTTTTCTTTTGTATTAGTGTTGTGGCTGATATTTTTTGAGAACATATAATTGTGGCGCGATATATTCTTAGGGAGTTGTATTTGGTTGACAACGCTGCACTGCGCCACCTTCCCAGTGTATTACATTGTTGCGGGTAGTGTCGTGACAAAATGGTTCGACTTCATTTCTGCAAACATAACCATACAATGTTTCCATTTGAGGTGAACTGTAGCGGATTCTTCGAGCGATCTCAACCAATTCGACGTATCAAGTGACAAAGCGTCACTACGCCCCTCTCGAATTGCATTGGTTTGACTGTAAAACTCACAGTGCATTGGTTCGACTTGACTGGGTTTGTGATCTATCGGAAGGTTTGTGGTCAGTCGGTCTATGGGTCTGGGGTCTATAGGAACAGGAGACGTTATGACACGTGATGTCCCGAGCGAAAGCTAGGTAGCGTCATTTGACCCGCGATGCGCCCCTACGCAAGCGATGCGATGGCTCTCGTGTTTTTAATGGCACTTCACATCGGAGGATGTTTCCACCACGCAGCGAAAGGCTGAAATCACCTAAGGTGTTGGGAGATTCCAGATCGGATTTAACAGTTATTGAAATGTTCCCATTTTAATTCGCTTTATATTTTAGCGTACCATCGCTCAATGTATAGTACAGACGATTCAAAAAAAATATTTTTAGCGTAGAAAAAAAGACTATTACCGGTTAGAGAACGTCGTAGTTTGAAAAGTTGGCTGGTCACACGGATATACGTGCACTGCTGTTGTGGGTGTTTTTTATGGTAAATAACTTAAATAATAACATTCGGAATTTCTAGACTAGAGTACCCAAAAGCGTTGTGTAAACAAAAGTATAAAGTCATTATCAGAGCGCCCGCCGCAAGCCCAAAACGCGGTTTGGATTGCAGCATGAGGACGATGTTATTTATTTTTAAGACAGTAGAATTTAGGTACCCTCTTCAAAAACTTCCGATCAAAAATAATTAATTATAAGAAGCGATATCTGGGTACAGGTCAGTTTTTTTAAATAATATCGGTTGTCCATTACGTGACTTATAGCGTAATATATCATGTTATAAAGACTCTCGAAACATGGCCCCTTGAGCGATTGTTAGCAAACGTTCATATATTGTAAGGCATATATGTCATAATACTGAAAAAAAAGTTTTCAAACAAAAACAAGAAAGACATTTTTTTTTTAATTTTCGTCCTTCATGTTATTTTATATAAACCTCTATTTTCATGCTGCATATTCTTCAGGAATAAAACACAGCCCCTAGGAGCCCCTTTTTTTAGACGGCACACAACCAACCGCTGCATTGTGTAAACATTACCGGATGTGCAGTGGCGTCACAAGCAAGAGAGTCATTACTTTCGCGGCGGCGCAACGCCGGTCCAATGACGCTACCAATAGTCGGTGACAGGTCAAGCACGAAGTGGAAGGTCCTCCCACCTCTTTCCACTTGAGCAGCACGCAGACTAAAGAAAAGGCGACCTCCGCTCCAGCGTTTGCTTTGATAATCTGGAAAAAGGGGAGAGGAGCTTCGACTACATCGTTCTTAACCTATAACCGAACACTGCTTTCCACTTCATCCCCCTTTTTTAGACACAATTCGTTATTATTACGCGATCGCAATACCGGCCATCTGTCGGAACGTAAAATACCATAACGCCGCCTGTGCCTATGCTCCATTATACCTTACGATGCACCGCAGACAACGTTAGGAGCCATGCGAATCACTGCAATGCTGTTTGTGTCTCACGTGACCTTAAGGAGTTACGCAGTGACGCGTTGTCGCTTAATACAGAGAATCGGCTGCCATGGCTCGCAACGTCCACTACATTCCTTTGTAGTTTTTAACAAAGTATGTTCAGCCAAATGCACCTCCTGAAGCTCCCCAGACGACCAAAGCGTGGCGCATGGTGCTGCTTCTCTTTCGTACGTTCATGAAAACAGCAACAGTGAGGTCGTTTCTCTGTTCGCCAGGTGCCAGACCTCACTGCGCGCATACGCCACTGCCTTTGTTTGCGCTGAAATCGAAGAGTACTTCAGTCACCATAACATCGTTTCTCTTTCGTGCGAGTCAACCATAAAGCCTAATTTCCGACTGGATGGTGTAACAGTGGTGTCCATGTTTGAGTGGATAGCCTTTTCGGCCACTTTTCTCCCGGCTTCCAAACACAAACATCTCCCCGAAGAAGCGGCACGCCGGCCAGGTCAGTGGAGCGCGAAATGAAACTTGGAATACTGTTCACACCAAGCTCGCGCTTATCGTACTCAGACAGTTCACCGAAAGTTTGCATTTTGCACAAATTAAGAGTTCTTCATTGTAACCTGACAATCTCAGAAGAACCATAGGACACTCAGTCTGGGTTTCTTGTTCACACCAGGCGAGTCCCTCGATATCTTCAACGTTTATAACATATCTCCTGAAGCGCAGATTTGCGATTCAACTTACATATTCTCGCGTGAAGATGTCGCTAATTTGCGGGTTTGATGCGATCCGGACATAGTGAAGAGTTTTAAGATTGTTCTGCTACCTCCGAGAACGGTGCCCAATTACGATACGATGTCTGCGCCAAGGCGTCGGCGCAGTATCCGGAATTGTTAGCGATGTCATTGGAACAATGTACTAAAACTCAATTTCTCTTAGGAGCCAAAGGCTCACGTTAAAATGGATGTGTCCTTTCCTTTCTACGCGGCCTATCTGTCATCGGACGTCGAAGTGTTCCGTGAAGGCATTTCCAAGTTTATGGTTCTCATCTTCAAGGAAACGTGAAGAATCAACTTCCTACAAATGCTCAGAGGGAGTTATTAAACATATATAAGCGTTTGGAAGATCCCACGCGCCTATACTTGTGTTTGAGGCTACAAATGAAACTGCAAACTTCTGTAAGTTGCCGTGATCCTTTTCTTTTAACCAGCACACCATCGTTCACTTGGTGTTGCGTTTTCGGAAACTAGCTATTCAGCACAGAATATGTATGTTTTGGTTCGGTGTTCGACAAGATAATTCGAAAAATGACACACGACGCAACCGAAAAAAAAATTTAAATATCACTGACGAAAATAAAAATAAACAGGAGACCAAACAAAAAACAAGAAAACGTGTGTGTGTGTTGTGGGGGGGGGGGGGGGCATGTTTCTAAGGCTGTCGTTTTCAGAGCCAACTCTAAGAAGCGTCGGGCATATATTTTTCTGGCGCCATACTTTGGTTGGCCTTTGTGCCGCAACGCACCACATGTCACTAGTTTGGCCCTGTCACGTTTGAAGCTGTAGCTGCACTCTCCTGGTATAGTCCTATCTAGAGAAATGAATCGAACTATTTTGTAAGCCAAATCATCACATTAAAATACTACCATAGGAAAGTAGCGTTACTGCAGCGAAATAAACCAAGTACAACTCTCTAAAACAAAACATGCTGCCAAGTTAAATTTAAATAGCTAATATCAGCCACACCACTAACAAGAAAATAAAAGCTCACAGGTTGTTGGTATAACGCTTCTATGGCGTTTGGGCGAATATCCGACCTAGTACGGCCACTCTGGATGCGGTGCTGGTGCACCACAATGCTCGCCACATCCAGAACAATAAAGGACTTTTGTGCATCATTCACGTGCTGCGCAAAGAATTACACAAAGATTTCGCAGGCAGCACACGACGTCGGGCCAACATTGGTATTTGAATTGGCAAACAATGGTCCAATGTTGGGCCAATGTGGCCATCGTGCTACCAACGTTGGTGGTACACTGGCATATACTGGCCAACATTGGCCTGTCTTGGCCAACGGCTTACCAACGTTGGCAATCGATTGGCTTAGGCTGCCAACATTGGCCTATCTCAGCCAATGGCTTACCAACGTTGGCAATCGATTGGCTTAGGCTGGCCAACATTGGCCAATCTCAGCCAATGACTTACCAACGTTGGCAATCGGTTGGCTTAGGCTGGCCAACATTGGCCTGTCTTAGCCAATTGGTTACAAACATTGGTAATCAATTGGCTTAGGCTGGCCAACATTGGTCTATGTTAGCCAATGAGTTGCCAGCATTGGTAATCGATTGGCTTAGGCTGGCCAACATTGGCCTGTCTTAGCCAATGGGTTACCAACATTGGTAATCGATTGACTTAGGCTGGGCAACATTGGCCTGTCTTAGCCAGTGGCTTACCAACGTTATAATTATTTGGCTTAGTTTTTTTAATGTGCTGATCGCGCACGCTGAGAACAGTCTGTAGATATGGCTCCCGGGGGGAACGATTCTTCTGTTTTCACACGCACAGCAAGTTAGCACCTGAATTAGAACGCTGTATGCATTGCGAGCTGTAGCAATTTTGAACGTCCACGAAGAAAAACGCCGTAGTCGGTGACAGGTTAAAAGTAAACGCTGGGGAGGAGATCGCCTCCTCCCGATCCTTCGCTCTGCAAAAGTGGAAAGAGATGGGAGGAGCTTTTACCACCTGTCACCGACTATAACTAACGCGCGTCATCCCAAAACTGATAGTTATGCTCAGTAAATTCCACACGAAATACAAAATGCACGCTTCCTTCGATTTGTGTGTATGTTTATAAGGCAAAAAGCATAGTGCCTCTTCTCTTATGCCCATTTAGCGACGCAGCCAGGAAACGTTTCCAAGGGGGGGGGGGGACGCAGGGTTCAACCCCGAAAGCTCCACCCGCCTCCCCAGTATCTACGACACGGGTGTATTGTCAGCTGTATGTGATCTTGAAAATCTCAAAGCAACCCGCTTTGCTGAGCCGCAAAACACGGCCTATAATTCAGACCAAACCGGACAAGATTAAAAATAAATAAAAAGCACTAATATTTTTTAGCAAAAAATAAAACCTTAAAACAAATATCCAGCGATTGATTAAGCAATTACACGTCTTCACGAATAAAAATCACGTTGAATTAAGATCTCGAACACCCTATGTTTGAGGTAGGAGGTGACATAAGTTGATGCGCATTTCAATCTGCAAACAAAGGTTATCACGCAACATATAACAGAAGAAGCTGGGGCATTATATGTCTGCTTGCCCAAAAATGACTTCAAAGTGCGTACAAAATACGACGACTGCAGTAATGACCACGGTAGTGACAACGCCCGCAGAAATATAAACTGTAATAAAGCCAATGGGTTACCAACGTTGGCAATCGATTGGTTTAAGCTGGCCACCATTTGCCTGTCTTAGCCAGTGGCCTACCAACGTTGGTAATTGATTGGCTTAGTCTGGCCAACAGTGGCCTGTCTTAGCCAATGGCTTACCATCATTGGTAATCGATTGGCTTAGGCTGACCAACGTTGGCCTGTCTTAGCCAATGGGTTACCAACATTGAAAATGTGTTGGCGCAAGGTATCAGGGTGCCTCGTTTTCTGGAACCGAGCTTTAAAAACGAATGAAGTACTCTAGGCAATGAAAATCACTGTTGTAAGAAGGCGTCTTGATAAAAAGGCTGCTAGGAAGACGCTGTAATTAAATAAGTTATTCATGAATTAAAACTAATTGGCAATCTTTATTAAATACTTATTTGAGGGCAAAGGTGTCAATTGGAAAGTCGTATTTTGAATAGATTCTTGATGAAGGAGTTTACAACATGGTACACACCAGGCAGCACACTTGCTTAGACTAGCTATGGGGCCAAGATTGGGCCTTGGCCGTAGTAGATCTGGACCGGGACTGCCCAGGGAATTCGGTGAACTGCCAGCATGGCGTCTCACTGTATTTTCCGGGCACCGGAATTACACGGAACTGCCAGGGAAGGGATTTTCTTGGCGCCTTTTGTCTCTTTTTGGTCCGAGCCGACCAGAGTAGACAGGCGGGCGGCCACCAACATTTAAGAATTTTGTGGCGCTTCACTGTATTCACTGGCCCCAGGATTCCACGGAACTACAACGGAGTGGTTTTGGGTGTAGTTTATTGGCTTTGCAGGATTCAGTGCGCCAAGGAACGACTGGCGTTGTCACGAAGCTCTCTAGAAAAGCGCAAGTCTCGAAAATCAAAAGATCAGTTCATTAGTGTAGAGAGCGAGCCGAATGAACGCAATAATAGTGTCAACAAATTGATCCCTCCATGACATTTACAGCATTCATGTCTCAAATCGCCACATCTGAAACTGGAAAAACCTGCGGGATAATTTTTCTATGCTTATTTTTCAACATCACGCATCGTCGCAACGGTTCACGTACTTCGCGGCTACTCTGCTTCAACTTAGAATGAACCGCAGCACATGCTACGGGCTCTCTTGGCCTATCAGGCGCCAAAAAGGTTGCGATGCTGCGCGGGAGATGCGCCAAGCACTGGAACGGCTCCGGTCCGCAGGCGTTTGCAAGGTCTCAACGACAAAGCAGCCTCTTGCAACACCAGTGAGCTAACGGTGCTCGGAATTCCCACGCTCACATTGCAGCAGAGCGAGCGCGGTCGGCCAGATCGAGGCGCAGTCGGTTCTCATGTCGCGATTGCTACGCCGTTGCTCTGTCTTGCACCGACATTCGAAACAGCTCGCTCGAGGCTGCATGCGGGCCAAATATACGAGTCTATAGCGCGATATAGTGTCGTTACAACGTGTAAAAAGTAGTGCTCACCTCGACAGGGGCGCAAGCAGCGGCGCTATGTCCGTCGACGCCCACGTCGAGAACGACGAAATATACATTAAAAACACTTTTTAACACCCGAAACAAATATTTAATTACTTAATCGTGAATTTTGTTGCCACCTTAGGGACGTCCTATTACCTCACTGTTCTGCAAATTCCTCAAATATGCAGACGCTATTGCTGATATTTTTATTTTTTTACTATTCTGCGATATGATAAGTCGTTAGCACTTTCGAGCCCAGAACCCCTCCATGTGTTGTCATCGTTTTGTTAGATTCGCGTTTTTTTTTTAACTTCAGCTTTGGGGATCTTTGCATCTGTGTTGAATTTATGATTACATGGTTTAAGAAATGGTACAGTTTTTGTTACATGTACACAACCCTCGCGAAACAAAAAATCTGTTATTAGCGTGCTGCGAAATATACGGCACAGCTTATTTCTGAGTAATATTTTTTTCTTTGTAATTTCAGTTTATTTGGGGACATCGTGCGCAGAAAGAAGACGCGGTTATTTTTGCATTTTAGTTTAGAGTGTGGGTTTTACGGCGTAAAACATAGCATCTTCATACCTCCCGTTTTTGGTTAACATTTGGGAAGGGCAGTTCCTTTGGGACTCCAAAAACTATCTCGGCGAGAACTTTTCTTGGCAATGCAGTGGAAAGGAGGAGAGCCCGCGCACAGCTTTATTCAGCGCTCAAAATGGGAGAGGGAGCGCGGGCCTGTATCTTCCACTGCATTGCCAAGAAAAGTTGTCGCCGAGTAGCCGTCGTGCTGCTGTCCTGTTCACTCGGTATTGACAGCAGAGTAGACGCTATGCGTATTTTAGGCCAAGCGTGTCTCCGGTTACGGTCACGTGACTATAGTCTCCAAGCGGGTCACAAGGCAGAGCACGGCACCTGCCTGAAGGACACTGCTTGGTAGACCACTCACATAGCATCCACTGCACTATCAACTTTGGGACGAACTCACAAAAGTATCCACTGACAAATCCTCTCGCTGTGTTCATTGTTCGGATGACCCTCGAAGATAAGCCTTTTGTGGGCGCACCCGCCTGGGGACCTTGAAGAAGCAGGATGCAGGCGAAATGCTGGAGGGAGGGGAATGTTTCCTCCTCACCTCTCCAGCAACCCATCTGCTTCACCCTACCAGCATTCCTTTCCCTGGCCCTGGCTGAACTCTTAGCTGCGGCCTGTGTGGCTCAGTGTTTGAAAAGTCCTACGCGTATATCGGCAACAAGCGATTTCTTCGAAGAAGTCACAGAAATTCTCGTGATGTGGTTTGGTTCGGCAAATGACAGCTTGTACCGCATCGTGTTGAATCTTCACGGAGCCCTACCATCTCGTTTGTGTGTGTGTACGTGGTTGTTCTCCAGTGCCCATATCGACAAATATCTCGGAATACATCTTTCAAGTCCGCTAATTTTTTGGTAAGTGCACGGCAACCTGCTTGTTAGCAACGAGTGACCGCTGTTCTACGGGTACTCTTCCAGATTATCTATAGAATTAGGCAGTGTCTATTCTCCCGGCAGCCGGGACAATAATTTTTCCGAAATTCTACCGAGAGTCGCCTCCCATTAGCTGCCTGAAATCATGCAACTCCCGGTAGAATACTGACTTTCTTGTTCTCCCGGCTGTTCGTGGAAACACGTTTCATAGACAACTTTTCATGGACACACGTTTCATGGACACGTTTCGTCGACACTAACATATCACCGACACTCGCTACGCGAATCGCACGCTGCGGGAAATTTTTTCGCGGAAGTGGATATTCTGCCGGCAGCCCGGGAAAAGAATGCCGGCAGTTGTCCCCTATTGGGTCTCGTATAAAACGAAAGGTAACACAGATGCAGACGACGTTGCGAGCAGACGGCGTTGCAAAGGAGCAGACAACGCTCAGATAGGGAGTCGCGATCAGCAAATCGGGGCTCGGCGTTCTGACGTCACCGCTACTTCCTTTCTCATGCGCAGAAGACGAAAATGAGCCCACTTGCGAGGCGTATTGTTCCCTGAATGCTTTTTTGCAGCGGGCTACTAATACAAACCAGGCCAGGGGTTCTTAAACCCAATGTTGGAATAACCAGGATTTAAACGCATTGCCATTATTCCATAGCCAACATTATAGATGTGGTATTAACATTGGGACATGCCAATGAATTAGCTTGACTGCCAGTAACGGCCTATTCAATGAATGAACTTGTATGTTAATGATGGCATAGCCAATGAATTAGTGTGGAAGCCGAAATTGGCATAGCCAATGACATAGTGTGGATGCCAATGATGGCTGAAATATTGGTTTAAAGACGCCACTCTCCAAACACCTGCCTTTGCAGGTGCCTCCTGCGGGGTTGAAGAAACACTAGGGATCCCAAGAAAGATCTGATTTCACTAAAGATCGCTTCAGTCAGAGCGTTGCCTCTCGTCAAAAATGCTATCTATAGAAAAAGTGATGATTGAAGGGCATCAATCGACCCGAGAAAGCTAGTTCTTTGGCAGGGAAAGAGCGGAAAACTTTCTCTGGGCAAAACTTCAAACGTACAAGTCACAAGAAAGTAGAAGAAACGTCCCCCTCTCCGCAAAGAGTAGTGTGGTTTGATTCCAAAAAACAAAATAAGTGCCTCGACATCCTTTTTGTGCACTTCTCCTGGGCAGAGTGTCGCTGGACTCCTAGGACGATCACATAACTGAGATAATTTTTCCTTCTACGCGCAGTGTCTTGGGAAGGCTGATCGCTTTAAATATAAATACGATGAAACTGATAATAATAAAATGACATCCCATTTGAATGGTGACCCGAAGATTTCTTTGTACAAAGATAAGCAAACAGCTTAAAAGTGCTATTTGAGACACGAATAGGACTGGACATTTATTTTTAATAAAATACGTATATTCATAAAACGTTTTCCGCACAACGCTGCGATTAGCCCCCGTCCGATCATGCCGCCTGGTGAAGGTGTCCGGTTGTTCCAAGGAAGTACACCACTGAGGTCCTTGACACGAACTCTCCTCGTATATACAGAGTGTTTCACGAAAGCTGGACAAATTCGATATTGCCAAAACTACGCCTCGCAACAAAAAAGGCTTGCGTCGTTTTAGTCCTGGGCCAGGGGTCCATTTAAGAATTAAAGTTTGGGATAATTAAGCTGTTAATTATTTTCGCGTAATTAACTTTTTGATATTGTGTTTAAGGGCATGGTTTAAATTAGACAATTGCTCAGCATCATCGAAAGACACTAAATCAATAAATTGCAGAACGATAGACGACACGCGCGGCATTTTACGGCTTTCTGAAAAACCGCACAACTTCGACGGGTTTTTAAGTTTCGGTTTGCGATCGGAGCGCTTCTCGGCCTCGACGGCACCGCGCCCCGCGGACAAATAGTGCAACCCACCTCTGCTGCGCTATCCTCGCGCAACGCAGCAGAGGCTGGTTGCACTATTTCTCCAAGGGGCGCGGTGCCGTCGGCGGCCGAGAAGCGCTCCGATTGCAAACCGAAACTTAAAAACCCGTCGAAGTTGTGCGGTTTTTCAGAAAGCCGTAAAATGCCGCGCGTGCCTTCTATCGTTCTGCAATTTATTGATTTAGTGTTTTTCGATGATGCTCAGCAAGTTTCTAATTGAAACCATGCCCTTAAACACAATATTAAAAAGTTAATTACGCAAAAATAATTAACAATCTAATTATCCCGGAGTTTAATAATTTTCCTAAATAGGCCGCTGGCCCAGGACCAAAACGACACAAGCCTTTCTTGTTGCGACGAGTAGTTTTCGCAATATCGAATCTGTCCGCTTTTCGTGAAACACCCTGTATAACTCTAACGAAAAGATGGCCGACCGTGGCCACATTCCTGTGCATAGGCGGAGCTGGGCAAACGCGGTCTAGCTAATAGTCATAAAGACCAGTGGTTACAACATAAAATTAGTAGAGGGTGTTCAACCTTTAGCACGCGCTCATTGTTGGAACTTTCGCGAGAACGGCATCGCATTCGCTCTGCGGAGAGGATGCACGCGAGGAGCGAGCTGAACCTTGCACCACGGCTTGCCTCGGCGAAGACGATCGCGCGCGGGGGCGAGCTGTGAACTTCGTACCCGCAGCGGCCGGATGCAGCCGCGAAGATCAAGAGATGGGAAAGTGGAGACCTCGACCAGAACGAAAGCTGGAACGCAAGCGAGCGGAGTGCGAGAAAGTGGCACGTCGGTTTAGAACGAGTGTGTGTAGATTTAAATAAAAGTTTTGGGTTTTGTTAAAACGGATGGACATTTCTGAACGCAAAGAAGCAACAATTCTCTCAGCACTCATTGCCTTCCGGTGTGTTTGGCTGCGCGTGCGCTCACGTGCTATATAAGGTAGAAAGTTCGCGTTGAAGGCGTCGCACCTACAGCTGATCTATGTTCCAACTAATTATAATAACGTACGTTATTTTATTCTACGGTGTTGAAATCAATCATTGACAATAATTGTGCTGGATCTATGTTTAAGAAAGTGGGATGCTTTTTGCCTCGCCGAGCGTCTCGTGTATCTGCTGTAAATAAGAAAGCACAAGTAAAATACACAAAAACATTTTTTTATGGCTTAGCGTATTCTGTTTTATTCAGTGCATGTGTAGTAGTCGCGCATGTGGTTTTGCTTCGTTTTTCACGGCTGGCGTAAAGCTACAAAACGTCGTCTCTTTTTTTTTTATCAAATCCTTTCCGCTCCTGGCAGAGCAAAGAATCATTCGAAAGCTGGACGTCAAGGGTGTTGACTTCAAGTTCAACGTATCAAAACAACATGGGCACGGGCCACGAAAACGTAGTTGTATCTTTCAACCATAAATGACTGGATAAGGGTAATACTAGTTTAGATACCAGGGTCTGTACAGGTATTGAATATGCGAAATTCTATACTTAGCGGTGGTCGACCCGCAGGCAACGTACCGGATGTATCCACCCCTATGTAGGCGCAAATAACAGGACGACTCTTTATTTTATTTCATTTTGCTTTTCAGTATAAAGAAGGTCTCTCCGACGATTCAAGCGTCGTACCATCGCTGGAGGGTGAGTGATTTATGTTTCAGTCCTTTGCGATTAGTTCCCCGTACACAGCAAAAGAAAGAAGCGGTATTGAAAACTTTTTTTTATATCAATCACCAATTCTTTTTTTTCTTTAATAACTGATTAAAAAAAAGTGATTAGTGTTAACTTACTTGAGAGTTTGAAGTTGTCATATAAACTAAGCATTCCACAAAATACTCTTCAACACACTCCCAAGTATACAAAAAAGAAAAAAAAAAGAAAGAAAATTGATGGGCAAGGCAAATTTGTAGAAACCACAGGGGTGATTACCTCTGAATGCCATAGCATTTATTGTTGCACACCGCCAAATGTAGCAGGGAAACTGAATTGGTGCATAGGTCGTGACGTCAAGTTTTCCGCTAAATTTAGAGAGGGAAACTCCCCGCTATATATAGCGTCGTCCTCTAGGAGGACGCTAAATCTCTTTCGTCCTTGAGATCACCCTACAGGTCGTCCTTGAGGTCGTCCTAGACGTCGTTCTCAACGTCGCTCTCTCGAATGTCGTCTTAGACGCCGTCGAGGACCACGACTCGGACAACCTCTAGGAGGACCTTAAGGACGACGTCGAAGACGGCGTCAAGGTCGTCAGGTCTTTAGAAGAGGGTGCGAACATGACGGAGTGCGTACTGCCGCTCCGCATACGCGCGGCGTAATGGGGTGCAAGAACAGTGAGCTAAAAGGGTCTACTGCGCATAGTGACTGCGCATTAGGAGGCCAGAATATACATAGCTGAAAATCTTGAGTAAGAGCTTTATAATGCTATCGCATTGAAAATACACTATTTTCATTAACGTGGATAAATTTGTTATGCTATTTACATACAATATTTAATTCAATCAAACGCGAGTACAATGTGTACTGTACAATATACATTAAAGGAGTCGTAATTTACATTAGATTATCCAAACACTTTTTTGCATTAAAAGCTCGTTTTAGCGCGATAATATACAACCAAGAATACGAGTATAGTATAAGTAATTTCACATTTAAAGAATGTATAGAATGTCAATTTATTAAATTATGATGGTGCTACGTTTGTGCAGTGTCTGTGTTGTTCGGGATGGAGATATATTGTTCTCAATAACTGTCCGCCATTTTAGGTTCCAATAGGGAATCATGTAAGGCAAATACAGCCCGCTTTAGCAGAACCGGGGTAAGCCAAGGTCCTAGCACCTTTTCTGGAAATAAGGGGCGGTCTCAAGTACCATGAGTCGTAAAGAGAGCTCTCTTCGACACTTTTTGAATCTCGGGCATTCTAGTGGGAGATGAGTTTCCTCTTCGACCAACTGTCCACATGCACATTGTAAGGAATTCGCACGATGTACGGTGTAAAAAGCTAGTGATGTAAGCAACATTGCGACGAAGTCTGTGCAGTTGTGCTTCTATGCTGCGTGTGAGAGAAATGGAAACGCGGAATTTAATCGGAGGGTCGACTTCGTAGAGAATGAAGCGTTTAGAGTGTCCGTCAAGACACGTAGAACTACATTTTTAGCGTTCTGCCGTCCTTAAAGGGAAGCGTAAGTGGTTTTTGAAGAAAACGAGTTAAAAGTAAATTCTAAAGAGTTTTTTTTTTTTGGTGAATTTGAATATGTACGTTTGTTTTCCCTGAAGACGCAACTAAACGCGAGAAAACACGAAAAACCTCCGACCGGTTGTTATTCGTCTTTCGGCCACCAAGCGCGTGTCACTCGTGTGGTCAGCGCGTGTAATTGCAAGCTTCCCACCGCTCTGACGCCAATAATGGTGTCTTGTTTCATAGCTCTGACGCCAATCAGACGCCAAATGATGTCTTGTTTTTTGTACCTTTTTGAAAATAAAAAAGTGCGCGTGCATAGCCTTTATAGGCGCTGAAGATGCGCGAGAGCTGAGAATCCGAAAACTCGTATTACGACGTCACGTTACGGGATGAAGGGGCTTCAACGGTACTTTGAAAATGATTTTCTGCAGCCTCCGTGCATCAAATTGGAAAATAATCTTAATATTCGCGTAAACCTGGAGGCCACTTAAAGACGATCTGAGTGTTTCCCTCAAACACAAAAAAGCTTCAGTTTTTCTTTGACATCGCCCGAGTGTCTCCATGGTAAATGGGAAAACGTTGATGTTGCCGATCCCGGTGAGCCTTCTTGGTGAGGCAGTCTGCCGCGTCATTGCCCGTGAGGCCATAGTGTCCAGGAACCCAGTGAAGTGAAATGTCGTGGCCTGCCTTCATTGCCGCCGTCATTTCAATCGGAATTTTGTGAATGGATCTGCCGTTGTTGCTTTTACAGTTCATTGATTCCATGGATGTGAGAGCCACTTGAGAGTCACTGCATATGACTCATTCATTCCTTTATCGTGCTCGCACGTCGAATAAACTCTGTAATTCTGACGGAATAGCATATGTAACTCAGTTGCTGAGGAGGATGATCGATGTGATAGCTGGAAGGACCGATGTGTGTCTTAAAACGGTGTAACAAATGCAGAAGCTGATCCTTGCATGATTATCGGTAGATCCGTCTGTGTACACTTGAGTGAAACTGGGGTACTGATTGTATGCGTGGAAGAAAGCCAGTTTGTCTGTCACCACACTGCTCACTGAGCTTTTATTCTCCATTTAATTTATTGTCGTCTGTACTTGAGGCATTGTCCACTTACCGAGGCGGGTGAGACTAGTGCTTCCCATTGAGCGTAAGTTCGTAGGCAGCGTTGATGTTCTAAAATAACGTTATGTAGTTGTGCGCCTGTTCTGGTAATAAGGTTAAGGAAAAGAGAATGCTCGATGTGTTGTGTCTTTAAAGGGTGTTCGAATGTTTCAGGCCATTCCAAGGGTTGTTTATACGAGAAATAAACAGAAATATTTCAAAATAGCCTTTTAGGGAAATTTGATGTGGGAATTTGAACTTTTAGGGTTTCCTCGTGTATTCAAAGGCGTTTTACGCTAAAATACCAACCTATGTATAGAATTATATTGTACTTGCTAAATTAAAATTTGCTTTAGCTTTCATTATATTTAATGTTTATGTGATAAAAGAGAATGTTACAAAAGTTATCATAATTCAAACCTGGTAAATTATTGTCATAAAGACCAGGTTCTGGATCTTTTACAAAAATAAATAAAACAACAAAACCTTTTGATGAACATCATCTTACTTTTAATATAGTTTAAAAAAACCTGGTAAAAATATTTTTTTTTGTAACAAGGAAGGTATCTCAGTCTAGCGAAGCTCCCAAATACGCGACCTGTGACGATCGCCCAAATCCCAAAATCCGCCTTTGGTCCTTAGAAGTAAAAAACTCGAGCACAAAAAATATGACGCAAAAACGGTTTTCCGTTGCCGGGTTACGCTGCTTATACATCATACAGAAGACAGTCTGCAAACAGATTCGAACGCGAGTCAGCGCGAGATCCGTGCTTCGAATGCCGCACGACAACGCGAGTACCAGGAGAAACTTGGGCGCGCGGCATTCGAACCACGGATATATGGGTCACTATAGTGTTTGCAGTGCGATCCCGGTTTAAAGCGGGGGCAACACTGCTCGCATATCAAGCGGAAGAATTCGTTAGAGAACTCGTTGCCGTGTGGCATTCGAACCACGGATATTGGGGTTACTAGTGTTTGCAGTGCGACCCCGGTTTAAAGCGGGGGTAACACTGCTCGCATATCAAACGAAAGAATTCGTTAGAGAACTTGTTGCCGTGCGGCATTCGAAGCACGCATCTCGCGCTGACTGGTGCTCGAATCTGTATGAAGACTGTTTTTTGTATGGTGTATATGCAGTGTGACCCCGGCTTTGGGAAGAATTTGCGCAGCGTACATATCTTTCTTTTTTAGACATTACCATCTTTTTTTTATCACGATTTAAAAGTTAAATTGCCAATATATATATATTATATATATATATATATACATGAATGTATTTGTGTCCTTGAATCGGCCGCCCCACTACTAATATATCACATAAAATACGGTCTTTAGACAACATCTGAGGAGTGTTCCTTCCTTGTACGAAAGTTCTGCCACATTAATCGGTAATGGTCATGCACAAACTGTCTTTAGACATGTTCCAACTATGTATAAGGCAAGCAGGCTTTGAATATACTTGAGTTATGTCCTTCGATGATTCCGTCATCACATCTTTTGCGACCACCATGTCTTTTGTAGAGATGTAAAGGCCCAAAAAAAAAGTAAATAGAGAAAGTTTTTTTTTCTATTGTTGAAGACCGAAAGTGAAGAAAGGACGAAATTTCCGGTCCCGCCTATATTTTTAAAGCTCTGAAAATGTAATGCGCGAACAACCTTCCTTCTTATTTTCACGTATATACCTACGCGCCAAGAAAGTGAGGGAGAAAAGGAGGTGAGAGCGGGGGGGGGGGGGGGGGGACGTCAGAATGCCGAGTTCCGATTGGAAGGATTAGAGGGTAGACCTAGAACTAGAGCTGCCTCTGTCTCCCTTGCTCTCGTATAGAACGCGTTGGAACGCGGAACGCCGCCGTCCGGCTTTCGCCTTCGCGTGTGTTTGACGAGTGCAGGGGAGACAAAGGCAGCTAGCTTTAGGTCTACCCACTAATCCTTCCAATCAGAACTCAGCGTTCTGATGTTCCCGCGCACTCTCGTCTCTTTTCTCCCTCAGTTCCTCGACGCATAGATTCATGAAGGCTACAGGAATTATAAGAACGCGTAGCAAAATAGCGTGCTCATGAGGTGTTGAAAACATTCTGACCTGTCCTTCAGTGCTCGTGTGAGTTTCCGATGCACCTTGTGTGCTCACAAATATGTAAGACGCCAGCGTCTCTTCTTTTACGTCTGTATAGTTTACCTGACAGTTGTGGTGCTTACTACGCTGGAAGGGTGGCATTTGTTGATTTTTCTTTTGATGACTGTTGAGGTACATTTATTATACCCTTATCAGTAAGTAGTTTGCACTCTCGCTCGGGCAGCGGTGAAGAGCGGGCTTGCGACATGCCATGAGATTAACGGCGCCAACAGTGCGTCGTCAGGGAGCGCGCTGTCTTCGCAGGTTCTCTATCTCCGGGATCGGCACTTCGTCTTTCGTTTTCAAGTCATCTTAAGGATAACATAAGAGACCCTGCGAATTTGATTTCGAATCTTTTATACGGTGAAGGAGTGCGCGTGCGGCGCTGCGAGCGCAGAGTTTTTAGTCAGTGCACACGAAAAATCCAAGGAACCATAGCCATAAACAACTTTGCTGTAAAACTAGCGCACGTAAGCAGAAATGGTTTTCTGTACTTGTATTTAGAAATGATCGAGACCAGCTACCACAATTATTTGGCCGAAGTTCGAAAATCGTTGCCCGCCCCTTAAAGCCTGGGTCGCACTGCTCATGCATCATACAAAAGACAAACTACAAGTTGCCGAAATATCCGTGGTTCGAATGTCGCGTGTCAAGTTTTCTCATTGCCATGCGGCATTCGAAACACGAATCTGGCGCTGACTCGCGTTCGAAACTGTCTGAATACTACCTTCTGCATGATGTATAAGCAGTACGACTTTCTTTTACATCATACAGAAGACAGCCTGCATACAGATTCGAACGCAAGTCACCGCCAGATCCGTCTTTCGGATGCCGCATATCAATGAGTTCAAGGAGACTTGATGAGTGGCATTCGAACCATAGATATTGCGATGACTTGTGTTTGCAGACCGTCTTTTGTATGATGTATGAGCACTATGACCGCGACTTTTGTGTCGAGAGACCGAGAAGACTCATCGAGTAACCCGTAGCTTTCTGGATGAATGAGTGGCGGGCAGTGCACCGAGCATAATTGCACATTTCTCTGCTTGCGCACCGTTTCTACAAACCCACCCTCGAGATAGGTGACTTCAAGGTGGGAGCGCCTGCAGCTGGCAAGTTGTCGGTGCACAATACCCCGTTTCACATTAGAAAGCTTTAGGGAACCGTTTTCGCACATCCGATAAGCTACTATGGGCCCTCCGGTACGAATTGCGCATGCGCTACCCTAGAAGACTCGCATATGCGCACTTCGTACTGGAGGGCCCATCTTTTGCACATCCGCTATGGTAGGATGGGCCCTCCGGTACGAATGGCGCATATACGAGTCTTCTGCGGTAGCGCATGCGCAGTGCGTACCGGAGGACCCATCGTGCCGTATCGGATATACAAAAACGGTTCCCTAAAATTCCTTTTAAGTCCGACCACCGCTGACGGTTCGGTCCGACGAAGGGAATCATGAGCCAAGCGTGCATCGTCACTGCGCTCGTCGTCTTTGTTGATTTCCTATCACTGCCCAGGGTGCTGTATAGCGGTGCTGGATAGCGTTGCTAGTGGTGTACTTGAAAGGGAGGTGCGGAAAGCACAGCCCTTTCCCGCAGGGTGCTGTGGTCCCTCCGCGCGTTGATGCCACTAGGGATAAACTGGGCACTGCACCTAGGGGCGCCGCGTACGCGGTTGAGTTGCTCCGTGATAGGGTGCACTGGAACACCCTATCCCTTCCAGAACCCTTCTAAAACACCTTATCTGTGGCTCGTGAAGCTGTTGCAGCGGTGTTTTCCGCTTTCTCGTGGTGGTATGCCATGCTTTCCACGAAAAAAAGAAGAAGAAAATGTAACGCTCGTGTTTTGTGCCGCGGAGTGCATTGGAGGATAAAAGTCGCCTGGATATGAGCTATCTCTTTTTTGAGCGACGAGAAGCTCCGACGCGTTTCTGAAGTGGGCCCGCGCGAGGGCGGACAAGCCTCTCGAAGGAAACTCCACCGTACGCGAAAGGCATTTTGACGATAGGGCCAGTTTTCACGAAGCGACGGTAAAACCATATGGATAAACCAGCGTACCTAGAAAGGAAAAAGTACCTAGGTGCTCTAATAAACGGCTGGATATAGAGCAACTAATTATTTTTGATTGAACAGTAGTGCGTGTCCTTTATCGGTAAAACAAGGCAGTCATTCTGTTTGTTTTTCAGTTTTTTAGCTGATTTTTGTCTCATCTTGTATGGTATTTTAGGTCAAAATATACTAATGTCGTAGCTGAAGACCACATCGGCAATGTCACACCAGGCCTGTTTTTTTTGCGTCTGCAGTGACTGGATAACTACATTTTCCCATGTTTGTTTCCTTCAGACCCCCCCCCCCTCCTTTCCTGAATTAATTGCAACCTCCCGTCCACTTTCATATTGTTTTAGCGCTGTGCGCAATCCCCTGATGGTGACGCTTGTTCCATTTTTAATCGACGTTTGCAGGCAGGACACAATCGTCTGCTACTTTGATTTATCTGCACAGCTGCGTTTTGCTACATATCGCAATAAGACGCAAAGTAATTCTGAATTCACTTTTCAAAGAGGAAAAAACGCAAAAAGAACATTTCGTCCACTTTCTTTGTGGTAAGTATTTGTTTATTTCACGTTTCTGCGACTTTTGAAGACGACATGGACAAGGTTGAACTAGATACCGCGCTCGAACCCTTCTCACTCGTGGATGCACCGATTGTCGCGTTTAGAAAGAGACGCAGCGGCTCTGCTTCAGCGTAACTTATGCTTCTCGTCACCGTTCAACATCGTCACCGTCACCGTCAGCAACACCGTTGTCGCGGTGTTGTTGGCCACCGTGAATATGTATTGAGAAACATCAATGCTGTCGGCGCAATGCAAACACGAAAGAGAGGAGAGCGTACCAGCTGTGCACCCCGAACGAAGACTTTATCGATGACAACCCCCTTTCGCCAGAAACTAATCGCTGCTCAAGGGTTGACGTGCATAGCGCACAAAATTAAACGTATCATTATAAGTATAACACTTGTTCGCAAAACGTTTTTGTGCTCACCATAAAAAAGAACACTTGGAAGGATCTTGGTCACATTGAATGGGTTAAAACAGCGCACAAAACGAAGGACCAGTAAAAGGAAACACACAGACACAGCGCTGACTTACAACTGAATTTTTGCTTCTGCGCCATTCAGCAAGTAAACTTGAAACCAGATAAACATACAAGCAATCGACCCGATAACACGTCATCTTCCAACCACGCCGACGCGTGGCTACACGTATTTACCCGCCTTTCTGATAAAATTTATCTCATCACTCACCAGGCCAAGTGACGGAACACTTATGCACATGCCCGCGTCATGGTTGGCAATAAAAAATCTTCGTCAATCTCCCGAGCATACTTAGTTCTAAGTCGGGCTAAAATATTAATTTCATTAAACATTGGAGAGCATATACATCTGTCACAGTGGACCGCTAAGTTGCCAAACCGGGAGGAGCGTAAGGACGGAGAATGTTCCCTCGCCCGGTCATTAACAAATCTCCCGGTCTGCCCAATGTACACTTTTCCACAGGACAAAGGATTTAGATAAACCACCCCGTATTCGCAGGTGATAAATCGGTTTAAGTCTGATACCACTTCTGAGGGTGCCCTACAATTTTTAGATCTCAATCTTCGATGTGGGTCCTCGCATTTGTGTGGGGCCTATGAGCATAGATCTAAGAAGGGGCTCTTAGTGTATTAATCCGTACATTCTAAGACAGTGAGAAGAGCCATTGCACTGTCCACTCTCTGCACCGCCTTGTTTATGTCGTGCCACCATACGTGTGGTGACAGTTTTTTGCTGCAAGTCAAAATGTTGTCAAATGCTGGCTTCCCTTTGGGAGTTGTCATGGGTGTCGTGGAATCCTTGGTTAAGGTGTTTAGAGGGTCTGTTAGTACTGAGGCGAGACAAAAACCAATGGTAAGACGTGTGGTCTTGCCGTATATGCACAAGGCGTTTCACGATGTCAAGAAGGTTGCAAGTAGGTACAACATGCCAGTTCTGTTTTCGGCTCCTAGCTAGGTTGGGTGGCTGTGTGCAGCCGTAAATCGAGGTGGTCGCGCGGGTACACAATGCCAACTTAAGCACCGCAACCGGTTTATCGCCTGCGCATGTGGGGTGGTGTATCTAATTCCGTTGTCCTGTGGAAAATTTTACATTGGGCAGACGGGGAGATTTGTTAATGATCGGGCGAGGGAACATTCTCTGTCCTTACACTCCTCCCCGTTTGGCAACTTAGCGATCCACTGTAACAGATGTATATGCTCTTCAATGTTTAATGAAATTAAGATTTTAGCCCGACATAGAAATAAGTATGTTCGGGAGATTGACGAAGCTTTTTTATTGCCAACCATGACGCGGGCATGTGCATAAGTCTTCCGCCACTTGCCCTGGTTAGTGATGAGATAAATTGTATCAGAAAGGCGGTTAAATACGTGTAGCCGCGTATCGGCATGATGGGATGATGACGTGTTGTCGGGTCGATTGCTTGTATTTTTATCTCGTTTCAAGTTCACTAGCTGAATGGCGCAGAAGTAAAAATTCAGTTGTAAGTCAGCTCTGTGTCTGTGAGTTTCCTTTTACTGGTCGTTCATCTTTGTGGGCTATTTTAACCCATTCAATATGACCATCAACCAACTCGCCCAACTTTACACCTTGTTGAAGGATCACGGATCGTCATGTGTCTTGAATGCCAGACTGCTGGATAGTGATGCGCCCGCGAAGTGCGCCGTCGGTTTGTACAGTAGCCCCTCTGAACAGTAGAAGTTGCTCGACGTGCTATTGCGGAGCGCAAGTTCGTCTGCTTTTTACACGGGGGTTGCGATGATCGAACGCCTTGCTGTTATTGGCTCTTTGAAAAATATAGTGGGTAGATCTCAAGGCGTCTAGCTTTCAGGTCTACCCACTTTGCGGAGATCAAGTCATCTGCTTCTTGTGCAGGAGTTTCGGTGACGTCAGAACGACGCCAAGCTCTGATTGGCATTGATTGGAGAGACAATGGGTAGACATTGATGCCACAAGCCTTGAGGTCTACTCACTATTTTTTTAAAATCAACCAATAAGTGCTCGGCGATCAAACATCACCGCAACCCCTTTGCAAGAAGCAGACGAACTTTCCCTCCATATAGGTTGATGTTGCGTCATTAATATAAGAGCCGGATCAACATAAATGCTCACCAGCATAATAACCCTCGATCGACATCGCGGCCATTTTGCTTGTATATAATGCTCCTCCTTCGGTGCTCCTGCTCTCGCGGTCACGTGACCGAAAATTTCCTGTTCTAGGGACAATAGTACACTTTAACCCACGGTTGGCGTTCGAGAAAACCGGTCAAGGTTGAAACATGCGCTCCGCCTCGCGCTAATGGAGAAACAGCAGCTGGAATTGCTTTTAAAACAATGTGCGACGTCAACAGCATTCACGAAAAATAATAATCCAAATGTTAGACACGCCGAAGTAACCAAGAGCTGCAAAAGACATGAGCAATAGCAGCAGCCGCGCTTTTTCTCGCTGCATTTCTCGAAACGTTTATAGCGCTTTTGGAGCCGTATATGCAGGTACATTTGTCATTAATTGGTAAGAGTAAGGCGAAAACAGTGCAGGTCATTCGCCGAAATTGTTTTATTGACCTTGGGCGCGATGATTGACAGCTCTCGTGACCAACCACTAGCCTCAAATATTCCTCTAACCAGAGGCCATGAAATTAACAAAAACCACCCAATCACAATTTCTAGGTAAGGATGTACTCCAGCATTTCATTTTAGCACGCTAGAGTTGGAATTTGCGGCTTTTCGTAACTTAAGGGCAACGCACGGGACGTTGTCGGCACAGCGACATTCAGAACGCACTCAAACTTTCTTTTCACATCACTCTCGACCGCGGCCACGACGAAGTGGGCAGTAAAAACTACGGAATCGGCTCTATGGGAGTTTTGACCCAAACAACGAACGCGCACCCCACATTCAGATAGTCGACTCGTGTCTCAGGAAAATTTTCTCAATTCTCTCGTCAATGTCACCTTTCCTGGCCCAGTAAACACACTAGAGCACTTTGAAACACCCCTCGTCCACCTATATCTTAGAATTAAACATTCATGTACTTTCAGCGTCACCCAGAAACCAAAAAATGCCTGCATCGCCCTACGTGAATCCTGCAAGGTCATCCCAGCGCAACCTTACTTCGCAAATTAATCACGGGGAGAATATGCTGCGCTGGCGGCGCCGCCGCTTTTGCCGCTCCACCCCGGGTTCCCGCGGCTCCTCCAATTGACCAGACTCTCTCTAAACTCCGTTTTACGATAACTTGGTGAACTATGGAGGCTGTGGCCCTCGCGAACTAATAAGAGCGCCGGAGCAAGGCACGTGATAAGACTCCATGGTCGAGGTGATGGGGGCCTTGTTACCGCCACAGCAACAGCGCCGTCCGTGACAAAGAGAAGTTTTAAACTTCTTTGTCTTTAAACGGCAATTGAACTAGCGTGATTCCATCACTAACGAGACGGTATAAAGAATAAGGACTAAATAATCACAATTTCTTTTTAGTTTCAATTGCAATTAAACAAAGAATTGACGCCACATCCGTATCCGCTCCCGATTTTTTTCTTCTTGTAGCACCGCTGCCGTTGGCGATCGCCGGCGATCTCAGCCGTGTAATCAGGCGTTTCGGCTCAAAACATAGCTCTGTGCCCTAGCATTAGTACCTGGCGCGCCACGAATTTGCGGCTGAATTGAGCGTATGGTTGTCTTATGAACTATTCCCGTAGTGCTCGCTATTCTAGCGGACGGAAATTTTGCTGCAGTGGACGTTCATCCGAAGTTGGTTGGTTTCGGAGCAGACAACCCTTGTCTATAGTCCGTTGCAACTCAAGAAGGTAGGGAGAAGGAAAGTCAGACCGGGGAGGAGGAAGCGGGCGTAACGCTGTAGAGAGGAGGAGCCTTCCCTCTCTCCTTTCGAGCGTTCCGTCTGCTTCTCCTCCCCGGTCTTTCTTCCTCTCACCCTACCTTCTTGAGTTGCAAAGGACCATAGCAGACGACAGCCCGTTCTTCCGAGCCAAGCGCCTCTCATTTGGCGTAGTGACACAAATGCTCCCAAGACCTCGGGTCATGTGCCTCGCTCCGACGCTCTTATTGGGTTGCGGGGCCCTAGCCTCCAAAGTTCGTCAAGTTATCATGAAACGGAGTATATATTTCGTTTCACTAAAACCGTGCAGTGCAGTCAAAGCTACAGGGGAGAGAGCGTATCCTAACCTGTTCAAGAGGAGGGAAAGTTTGGGAATCCCAGCCTTTTTCTGCTGTTCCTTCGTTCCTTCCTCTTGAAAAGGTTAGGACACGCTCTCTCCCCTGCGGCTTTGGCTGTACTGCGCGGTTTTAAGTGAGACTCAGTGAACACACTGCTCTGAGCGCCCCATCTCCAAGGCGCCAACATGCGGCATCCGTGCGCACCTGGATTAAGCCTCGGCCTTCGCTTCATACACAACCCCTTCTAGACGACCTTAGCGGTTCATTCATCGTACGTAACTAGTTTAGCCGGCGATAGGAAACGCAAAAATCGACGTGGGGATGCACTCATGGCGCTGGTCGATTAGCTTAATCGGATCGCAGTGTCGGCTTCGGTAGAACTTACAATCATCGTACAATCCACCGTGGTGCGAGCAGTCTTTGTGGTGCACGGCAGCTGGGCGTGTCGAGTTGACTGTCGTATAGGTCGAGTGCTTCTCCCATGTCTCACATAGTGCCCCAACAGTAGAAGGCAGAGTCGCGCACAGCTTGTGTGGGTGCTGATACCCCTCGTTTTTTAACGGAGCAAGTATCGAAGATCCACTTCGTGGGAGAGTGGCTGACGCGGCGGGCACCCAGCGTTTGAGCGACGGAGCGGCATCGGTAACCGGATCTGCGCCGCATGAGAGAGAATCGATGCTGACTCGAACAGGCTGTCGTCAAGCGCTTGCAGCTAGCACGCGGATGCGCAAAATAGAGACGAGCGGCGATAATTGGCAGCGATATTTCCTGCGCAGCCAGTTGTCGCATCTATCGCGTATCGAACGCTGCCGCATTGTCGTACACAAGATTTCAGCGGCGAGAGCCGACAGGGCGTGGCCTGGAGTTGGACCGAGGGGATGGGGCCCGAGATATGCGAGTATCCCCGGCAAAGAGTAGCAGCCAGGTGACGTACGGACGAGCAGAGGCTAAAGTCTGGCTTTTAGGCCTAGTGGCAACTGAGGCGTAAACTGAGTTGATCGCGCTACGGATGTCATTCACGTAGAGGAGGCTGCAGGCAGTTCAGAGTATCTCTGTGCCCGATGATTCGCGGTGCGGAAACTCACCAGGGAACGGGGATCGCGGGCGTATGTACAGTAGATACCCGACAAGGAGTGGGAATGGCCCGGCAGTTTCTGGGAGGTTCGTCCCATGCGGCTTATCAGCTGCCAGTTTACACGCTCTGGAGTGTGCTTTCTTACGCATATCTGTAAGCCATTTTGAAACTTTATTTTACGAAGCTGCATGCGCAAATTAAAAAGAATCTATGTTGCCTCTGTTCAGTGGCGGATCCAAGGGGGGGGGGGCGACGGGGGCAGCCGCCCCCCCTCCCAAACGAAGTCGACTTTCCCCGTCCCCCTTTCTCGGAGGGCAATTTGACATGGGTGGACCCCCAGGTGCACATGAAAGAATGGGAGAATAGTATCCTTACAAATGTTCCGCCCCCCCCTCCCAAAACGGAGTTCTGGATCCGCCCCTGCCTCTGTTTAAACAGACGTATCACTGACTCCATTCAGAGTCTAGTTACGTGTGTTTTTTACATTGTGTTAGAGTTGAAGCTTTGATTGTAATTTTGTGAGTCATGTTTATTTAGTTCTAAAACAATTAGTGTATGCGAGATAGAAACTGGTATTACAAAGCCGCATTCAGAAACATTAGTGCCGTTTCCTTAGCGTATTCTGGACATTTAAATTACATTTGTCCGTGAAAACTCTATCATTTTGGTGGTACTATAGTTCAAGGAAAATTTCGAATATCAGAGATTAGACATAAATAGAAGCGTGAAAATGGCATGTCCGAATTGAGTGGCACTTCGTTTCATATATCCCTCATAGTGGTAGAAAAACCGACGGCAATCGGGCTTTTTTTTTTTTTCAGTGTTGAAGCTAAAAATAACGTTCCGCTATTTACTTCGAGCCGTGTAACTCCCACTCCTAAATATAAATAAATAATTTCGTTTTACTTATAAAAAGAATAGAATAACTGAAGAACACTTTGCATTTGTTGAGGAACTGTCTAAAATGTTTATACTTAAGAATAATGTTTCTAGTTCAAGACACGCTGTTAGGCAGTAAAATAAGTCGGGAGCCAGATCAAACAGGAAGTAAAATACTTTTATTTCATTTTAGATTTTGATAAGATTTATTTGTAATTTTAAGTCGGGTTTTTAAGAGGTCAGCTCCAATGTCGCTGAATTCGCTTCATTCTTTCACTTTTTTTGTACATTATTTTCATGGAATATTTTCGTCGGCGCTATGAATTGCGGTTACGAAGTCTAATCTAAATAAATTTTTGTGCAGTAAAAAAGCAGAAACGATCAGAGGCTTCCTATAAAAAGCTTAATTTTTTACGGAATATGTTTTATGTATTGTATTTTACCTGGTAGACAGAAAAAGTGGCTCCCATTTTGTAAAAAATGACACCAACAAACTTGCAAAGGCCAACGTCGACCGTGTTCGCATTTAGGGATGGTTGTTTTTTGTGGATCTATCTCTCAATAGGTTCAGCGAAGAGACGACGCATTCCTTTGTTCGCTGAGACTGTCAAGAGATTGCGCCACAGGTTAATACTTGGTTGTCTTTTCATTCGCCGTTGATCCTGGCAAATATATTGATCTCATTGTAGACAGCCTATATTATATACCGTTGTAGGCAGCCTATATTATATAACTATTGTAGACAGCAGGCACGTATCCAGAGAGGGAGGGGGGGGGCATGGGGCCAGCATGCCCTCCCCCCCCCCTCCGAAATCTTCCATTTTGATGGGGCCTCCTCTCACCCCCGCCTCATAAAGCATTTTGGCATGGGCGCCCCCCCCCCCCTCCGAAACAAAATCCTGGCTACGTGCCTGGTAGACAGCCTATAGTATGATATACAAATGCCTGTTGGCGTTTGATTCTATGTCAAACAACGACAGTAACAAAATGCCACTCTAAACGTCGTCTGCTGTTACAGATAATTAAAACCTGGCGAACAGGTTCCTGAAAGCGGCGTGTTGAAAACACATTACGACAAGCAGGCAATACTCCGAGACAGTAAAGTGAAGATGGTGACAGCACGCATTGAAGACGGCATCGTCTATTCGCCATTCCCCGAGCATCCTCCTGCTGAGATTTCCATGTTCGAAGCCGTACGCCGGTGCCTCATCAAACACGGAGACAAGACTGCGCTGGTGAGTTGATCCCTTCGGCGCTTATTCGTTGTGCGTATATATTACACAAAAACAGGTACTACGTTGACGTGACTTATGTATAGGCGTGTCAGTTACCATAGCGTACACTGTAAAAAAAAAAGTTGAGTAAAGAAGAAGAAATGGTCTGGCAGCTCGCCAGCCAGAAAACTTTTGTAAAGCTCGGTTTTCTGTTTTTAATTTTTCTGTTATCATATATCTTATGCTCCTCACTAACAGAAGATTTACGTAAAATCGGGAGTTCTGTGAAAGCAGTTGCAGAAAAATCCCAGCACAGAAATTTTATGTAATATAACAAGTTCCGTTAAATCAAGTACAGAAAAAATATGAGAAAAGATAATTTCTGCAAAATTACAAGTTTCGAGGGAGCAATCACCGTGAAAGCCAAAGGACAGATATTCTCTGTTTTAAGTACGTAGTTTTACATTTTCTCTCGTTTCTCTCTTCTAAAATTATTAGAGGCAAAATATGACCTCACTGCTGATATATTGCCACGCGGCATCTGTGCTACTAGACATCAGAGCTAGTGAAGCATGTATAGTATCAAAAGTAATAAGGTTTATTTTAATACATTTGCTACTATGTACGCTTGACTATATAAATGCCTATGCACACAAATGTCGTGTAGAAATATATAACCAGAAAGGCCGTCGTTTCCCGACGCCTGGTTCCACCGTCAAATATCAAATCTGCCAATGTGTATTTTGATGAAAAGTCGGGGGTGGGACTCCGTTCGTTGAAACATTGTTCACCCAACTGAGTGCCATCCGCCGAACGATTAGTGAGATTGGTCTATTTTATGCTCTCGGAGCGAGCGAAGATTGTGTTCGTAGACGGTTCGTCTGCTACCGCGAGCAAAGAACGTAGGTCTTCTGCTACTAAGCGCCATTTGCAAACGAAGTCAAAGCAAGAAAACGCAGTACGTCGTCTGCTAAGCGACGGGTAAAAGAAGTTGATCTGCTAGGAACCGAGCGCAGGGACGCAGTGAGATCGGAAGCACGCTGAAATTATGATCCTCCGCTATTTCACGCTGAAAATCCCTGACAATCCGCACTTCTTGCTTTTTTTTTTCTTGTGTGTGTGTTAAGTCTCATGTTTCTCTCACGATTTGCCAATCTAAAGCAAGGTGAAGAGTCTATCGCCCCTTTAGGTTCCTGAACCTAAATGCTCTAAGTGCCGCCAATAAAACGGTAGAGCTTGAAGGTGTTCTATTGGCATTCAACCGTGATGTGGCAGCTATAACGGAATCTTGGCTGCACAGTCAAATACCTGAAAATGATGTTTTCTCTCATGGTTAAAAGGTATTCCGACGGGATCGTGGTTCCAGAGGGAGAGGGTGGCTCTTTTGATCAAAGACACCATTCCATGCACATCTGTTTAGCACGGCGAGGAGTGTGAAATGATCTGGGCCTCTATACGTTTTGGTTGCCAATTAGGAGCAGTATGCAGATGTCCGCCGGCCAGTATTGATGTCCTACCAAGTTTATTCGAGTTTTTTCAAACTAAAACCAAGCAATTTTCACGTATAGTAATGGATGGTGATTTTAATTTACCAGATATAGATTGGAATGGCGGGTTGCCCAATGGGATATAAAATTAATCTAGGCTTCTTGTCGATATTGCTTTTAATACTAATTTAAGCCAAGTGGTCAGGTGTCCCACACGCGTGTCAAATGGTAGGGAATCCTTGCTTTATCTCGTCTTTTTATAGAAGGTCGTTACCACATGTATTCTTGACGTATCAATCGCGGATGGCTTATCTGATCATGCAATAGTTGTATGTGACCTATGCGCACCGCACCATGCGCACAAAAGAAACGAAGCAGAATCTTATTGTGATTTTAACAGGGCGAATGATCTCAATATTATCGACATCATGGAAGTAGCTCTAGACAGATTTCTTGTATTTTACGATGAGAACCTGGAATCAGTAGATAAGCTTTGTCTCTTTCTCAAGCAAGTCGTCCTTAGATGTGTTGACAAGTTTATTTCAGAGCGACCGTCCAAAAGGAAGAGGCACACTCTATGGGTGACTCGCGATATTTCTAATTTAAAACGAAAGATAACCCGAGTAGAAAGGTCTCAACCAAGTTAAAAATGTATGCTTCCTCCTCTTCGCCAAGAGCTGCGCACCTTCGTGCGCACATCTAAATATCGTTACTTTGACGTCCCGATGCACAACTTTCTCAAACGAAATCAGAAAAAAGAATACACTCATTTCACAAAAAAAAAAAAAAAACGTGTGTTGATTAAGGAGCTTATTCGTAGCGGGCAGACTTTTTGCGATGGAGCGAGAATAGCAAGTGAGCTTAAACATGTTTTATCTACTGTCTCCGCTGTTGATAACTTTATGTTGCCTTCATTTATTCATGGCAATTGTGAAATCAGTGACTTAGTCGTCTCTAAAGAAGGTATTTTAACATTATTTTCCAACTAAACACTAAAAGTTCGAGTGGCCAAGATGGAATTCTTAACGCTTTCTTCCGAAGTTATGCTGAATGGTTTCTTTGCGTGATTTAGTCTTGCAGTTTAAAGAACTTCTGGCGTGCCTCGAGATTGTAAAGTATCCAATGATGGTCCCTATATATCCAGGGTGTTTCACAAAAGGTGCACCAATTCGATATTGCGAAAACTATGCATCGCACCAAAAAAAAAGCTTGTGTCATTTTGGTCCTAGGCCAGGAAACTTTAGAAACATCATTAAAGTTCGGGATAATTAAGTTGTTAATTATTTTCTCGTAATTATTTTATAAAAATAGAGTTGAAGGGCACGGTTACAATTAAAATCTTGCTGAGCATCATCGAAAAACACTAAATCAACCAATTG
>JAZHYW010001294.1:0-19831 GCA_037355805.1 Ixodes ricinus
GTATGACAAGATCGACATACGAAACTAGCACAAAATTCAAACTCGGAAGTTACGTCATCTGCTAAATTTAGCAGGCCTATATCTTACCAAATTGAGCAGGAGGCTATCACGTCACATCACGTGACGACACTATAGCCTATTTTGTGCACAAGCAGTGTGTCATGGACGTCAAAAGGCAGGCAGCTGCACAGTATGATATGCAATATAGGCATTGAAACTCGCAACAATGTTAGACATATACGAATTTATGATTAATTGTAGCTGGCTTTGATCAGTAATGCAACTAAACTCGACGTTTTAAATTGGTAAAGTTCATAGCGTACACCCTGTACAAAGGCCGTGAAAATGGTACTGAACTCCGCAATAGTAATCTGGCATAAAACTGTTTGTTAATGTGAACGAATCATCGAACTCAGTCGTATTTATTGAAATATCATACCTGGAGGGCTCTAAGGCGGTCACGAAGCTGTACTGGGTTGCTTCAACGACTTTGGAGATACCGGTGGTACCCGATGTGTAAGTCAGAGCGGCCAGTTCTTTCTTGACGTCAGTCAGTGGCACTTCTTGGAACTTCTTCTCATTCAGGGTTTTAAACTCTGACGTGGACGTGCATCCTTCGGACTTCCCTACGACGAAAATGCTCTAAAGGCGTGATTAGTAACTGAGGATGCCTTACTCAGGATAAGAAAAAGACATTATGTCCCATGAGCTGATCAATTTCACAAATGACATGTATTCTGTTCCTTTCCTACACCTGGATGTTTCACAGATGGCTTTTGTTTTGCGTGTATTCTTATTTGTTCAAGAAGCTGGTTTATGAAATTTAAAACCAACTTACTTGACATTTTATTTGATCTCTAGTATCGTAGGTACCTGATTATTTTGTAACGTGAACAAACGTATCAATGAATAATTCTTGCCAGATGTCACGATATTGTCATGGGTCCGCAAGTGCATGTAGTACAGGAGCTCTACACCCCGACTAATAAATGAATACCTCGTTTCGAATGCTTTTAATGTAAAATACGGAATAGGGTCCGCTATGCATAAAACCCCGAACACAGAAACAAACGACATAAAAAGCGCCGCGACATAAAAAGAAGAAACAAATAAATAAAATAATAAAACATAATCATCGACACATGAAAAAATCATGAGAGAGAGCAGGGCTCTCTCGCAGTAGCGCCTCACTCCAATTGGCTTGCATAAACAATTATGTGAGTGACAACCAATGGCGTTCTCGTCGACAGTCGCGCTTTGAGCCTGGGTGCATTAAAGATTGCACCTAGATTCGCCATCCCAAACACATCTCTTACGTATGGTGATTTTTGTCAGGTGTCGCCAAAGGTGTCGCAAAATATTTAAAGCTACCTTTGCTTTTGTTTGGTTATTTTCATTATAAAATATCATACAGGGAGGATTTTTTTTATTTGCACGTTATTAAAAAAAAGAGTTCCTTTAGGAAACTTTTATTCTACTATTTGCTCATCCGACTTTCCGGCCACTCTGAACAAGATTGCTTGTGTTGTATAGTCTACTAATTAGAACATATACATTTTAATTAACTGTCCAATTAGTGACTTTAGAGGGCATGTTGCATTTACGCAATTCAAGCCCAGTCTCAGTACTGTATGTTCCAATTGCACGATGATATAAATACACACACAAAAATGGGCAGTACCGGACAAAATTATTTCACTCCTGCAATCTGTTTAAAACTGAAACTAGTGAGAAAAAAAAGAGGGACAGTGGCGTCGATATCTTCGCCCTCGCTTGGCGTCAGAGTAACGACGTCATCTTTGACTCACATAACTTCATTACGTCTTCCGTTTTGTATCTTGCGGTGGCACCTGTTAATTGACGGCGTTTTACGGTAGGAGATAACTGCTGTGCCATTCCCTTCTCCTCCGATAGGAAACCTATAATTTCATTAATGAAATTAAAGCTGTTACAAAGAAAAAAACAGATAGAGAAAGAAACATATTGCGAGAATTCCGGCGGGGCTGCCTGCGTTACAGATGACGTATTTGCTGTGACGCTAAGCGAGGGCGGAGATATCGACGTCACTGTCGCTCTTTTTCTCAATTAGTTCCGGCTTGAAATAATCTGTAGAAGTAAAAAAAAAATTTAGCCGGAGATGCCCAGTTTCTTTTTTGTTTTGTTTATGGCATTGTGCGATTGAAATATACAGTATGAAGATTGGGCTTCAATTTCGTATATGCAACATGTCGCCTAAAGTAACCCTTTAAAAGTTAATTAAAAATCTATGTTAATTAGTAGGATAACAGCGAAAGCCACCATGTTCCGAGTGGTCGCGAAGTCGGGTAAGCTAATAGCAAAATTGAGTGTCATAAAGCAAGTTTTGTTTTGTTTTTTAGATTTGGGTGCACATTGACAAGAAAGAACCTGTATATTTTAATTTTAGTTAGAAAGCATGATAATAGAAAGACCATAAGAACATTGCGTCAGGGTTTTACCTTAAGATTCATTTCTTCTTTTATCTTCTTAAACTTATGACAATCCTTCAGGCTTGACAGCACATGAGATGCATTTCCATGTTTCATTCTGAGTAAAATTTCATCTAAAAGAATGTTTATTAACATGAATAACATTTATGTGGGTTTCTTTGAAGAACAAAATCATCATATAAGCCTAGTTTCAAAGTTCCAGAGTACTTTCGTTTTCAATAGCAGTTATTCGAAAATATGCATAATTGATAACACCAAAGTTGAAAAATGGATCGCTTCAGAACATATCGACTGAAAATATTTTCTTGAAAGCAGCTCCTTTGAAACAGAATTCAAACAACGAATAAATAATGAACGAAACCAAGGCGCTCCTAGCGACTAAAGTGCATCCTGGGAAACATTTGCCAACGAAGATTTTAGTTTCGGTTTCCTCCAACAGACCGAAATCAGCCAAAGGACAGCGCCTCAACCTGTGTGTTCTCTGTTTTTCAATATCGATTATTACCATATCTAGCCCAACTTTCCATTCTAGTCAGCCAAAGGCAAACACTGCGGGCCTGCACCACAGCCCTGAGCGCAGCGTACATCACCGAATCTTCGTAGGGTGCATGTGATGCATTAAATATACTTTCCTTCTCGTGAATTTATCAGACGGTGTTTGATCCAAGCCACGCGAATTTCGCCCGAACTTCGCAAGCCACGCGAAGTTCGAGGGGAGAGGAAGTCGAAGCGGCGGCTATAGTGGCCAAATCATTCGGGGCCATGAAAGCGGAAGATGAAGATGGCTTAAGAAGAATGGACAAGACGCGACATAAAAACATTGTGAGAACCTGATGCTAACCTTGGTGCTGGCCTTCCTCGAAGCCTGTCGATGTCGAGGACACCCACCCACAAGGAGTCGGTGCGTACGCAGATCGTTATTAGGTTAAATTTCGCTGAAGCAACCTGACTCGCCTTCGCCTTGAATCAGCTACCGTGTGAAGACGTGGCGAGCTAAGGTTGCATTGAGGGATGTGGTGCATGTCCGCGCTGTCCGCTTGCGGCAGACCGCGGTCCGATGAAGGAAAGTAAAACTAAAATCTTCGGTGTCAAATGTTGACAAATTCAATCAGTCGACGCATGAAAGACAGCTAGACTTCAAAATATTTGTAGTCTCGCTTGCACTTCGCGATGAGGTTACGAAGAATCTAACCAATATGAAAGGCAACTCATCTTTAATAAAAGACAAAAAAAGCAAGAAACCGGTGTGCTATCTTTCAAACTTTCAACTAACCCGTTATCACACCGTTATATATCTGCAAGCCCCCCCCCCCTCTTAAGAAAGAAAAATGAGTCAATGGTGTTAAACACATTTACGAGTTTCTCACCCATTGTCAGTTGTGGATCAGAGAGGATGACAACGCCTCCAGCAAATATAATGCTGTACAAAGCGACAAAGCTCTCCACGGAGTTTTCAAGGTGAACGAAGACTCGGTCGGCTGGGCGTACACCTCGCATTTGGAAGCCGGCCGCGAACCTTCGAAACATACTGAGCATCTCCGCGTGCGTGATCTTCTCATCGTCAATAATCTACGGAAGGGAAAAAAACAATAGCTAATTACTGGTGCTTCCTGTTGGAATTATGTTCGTAGCTTGGCACAGTAGTGGAAGTAAACAGTGCACGAGAAATTAACACGCAGCGTATACCTTTCAGGCGCTTATCACTGAAGCGAAGAATGCCAAGTTACGGGGCTGTGGACGCGGCGACTGATATTTTGAAGAAGAGAACTACTCGACGTGCTGGAGACACGTTCCACAGCCTACAAACTACAAGAGGGCAGCGTGCAGGATGCGATTATTGGACTAGTTCATAAGTGTCTTGTGTTACGCTGTACGCAAATCACGACGCGACGCAAAGTTTTCCTTTCAGAACACAGGACCAGCTTGCTAGAAACTGCGTCTCAGCTGAGACTGGGTGAAAAAAAATACTGCCAAAACCAGCGCACGCGGTGAGCGGGACTCAAACTTCGTCTCAAAAAGTTCGCGCGCCCCAGCCTTTGCAGTGCACCCAGTTTAGATTCACTAGAATGGGGAGGTGTGCCGTCCGGTGGCGGCCATGAGTGTGTCGCGATGTTCAAGCACGCCTATGAATGCGCTGTGGGTCAGAGCAAGGCCATACGACGGCTGACAGGCCTGGCGGTCGCAAGAGAGATGCTTTGTTCGGCGTGAAAATGGTCGTATTCATAGTTTCTTTAGTCTGCTCGCTTTTGAGCAAGAATACATTCCATCCTATCTCACACTTCTGTGAAAAAGCGTGACTTGCGCGAGTGAAAGAAGTTTTTATTCAAAGCGCAAACACCGAGTGGGAACGGTCACTTACTTACATAGTCTCGCTTCTTTAGTTTTTGTTTTTGATTTGGTGACTTCTAGAAGAAGAATTGTCTATCTCACATTACATACCAGCATTAAGAAAGCGAAGTTCGAGGATGATATGATATGCGATGCTTTCTTCTCCACTTTAGTGACAAAGCTATTTTAATAATTTTTCGGCAGCTGTGTATTTTGCAGACCTTTAAATACCTAGTCTTTGTTCTGATGTCGATACATCTTTTTTTGTGTAGCATGGAATAATAAAACCGAGCCTTTCTTGCCTTCTGCATTCTTAACCAAAGCATATAGACGGCGAAATGTCTGAATAGATTTTACCTGGTTAGCATGCATCTTATGAAAATAAACACCAAGACTGGCAAGATAACTTTAGCAACTTCAACTGCGGTCTTTATTGAAGAACAATCCAACTTGAAGAAATTTATTTTCTCTGACATGTATCACGGGTCACGCATTCTTCTTAGACTTTATTTTTTCTCTGCGTCAGTTTTGTGTTTTCCCTTCTGAAGGAAATGCAATGGCGTGACGCAGTAGGAGTTTTCTTTGAATCAGACGAACCCATTTTGCGAACAGAGAGGCATCGCTCGGCGTCCGAAACAAGGGTGCTTCTTTTTACATATATTGATACCTACTTTGCACCAAGGCACAAAACACCCCTGCTCCGTCTTTTTATTCGCCGGATTTGACATCGTTGTGAGTTTCTTGTCTCTTCGGCACAGCCAACAGCCACAGAATATTGTATCGGTTCGCACACAACGCAAAACAAGAAGAAATAGTCACATTAACACGTCCCTAGCTAGCCTTGCTAAACGCTGACTGACCAGCCTCACGGCTCCACTGTGACTGGCAGCGCCACCCCAGACTCCTGCGGCAGAATTGGGCCATACGACACCCTGCTCCAATAAAGAGGCTGACGCGGTCGGCACACAACTCAGTGTCTGGTCAACGTTACTAGATTACCTCAGTTGTGGAACTCCCGCGGAGGGGGTAGCCCCCTCACTCACTTCAATCCGCCAGTCGTTGTTCGAAGCGCCATCTATATTTTCGTTTCATAACTGTGCGTTCCAAAGAGCACAGCTGAAGCGCACAATGGTGATCACAGCGCCGCCATTTCCCCCGCAGCGGTCACTCGAGGAACTGCACGTGACATCTACTTTGGCTTCTATCGGCCATTTCGGAGCCGAAACAGATACGGTGGAAGAGGTAACAGGGGTGCCACCCCGTATCCCCAGCGGACGCGCCGCGAAATTCCACCGAAGTTAAGATGCGCCTAGGTCGGGACGCGCTACCTGAAATCACTGCTGAGGCATGGTTGTATAAAAACAATATTAATTGTGCTAAAAACCTTGCAAACAAAACATTTTAGAAAACATCACGCGCCCATCATTTTGTACTAAACTCCAATAAAAGTTAGTTCATAAAGAGTTTTTTTCCGTTGGTTTTTACGTTTCTAGTAACGTTGAAACGAACGTATCCCGATTCAGTTACCAAAGCAGCCGTCCGGCGGCGCGTCGAGCGACGCCGGGCGAGTCGTGGTGAGTGAGGGGGGTGCTGTTCGTGCATGCAGCGTCTATGAGCAGTTCCGTAACTGAGCTAATCTAATAACGTTGGTTCTGGTACACCCCATCCCAGTCTCAGCTAAGCCCACCGACTACTCCCTATGACGATTTGCTGGTTCTCTGATGGCCCCTCCGCAAACGCGGCCACCGGTCGGACATCTTTCGTCACCCGCTCTAGCACTGTCAAGCCTAGACAGTTACCATGGTTACCATCTGTAAGTCACATGACAACAGACGCAAAGGTCATGTGACCACAGCCTTCACAGTGCCTCAGCGGGGGGCGTAAACTTCTGTAAATAGTGCAACCAACCTCTGCTGCGCTGTCCTCGCGCACCGCAGCGGAGGCTGGTTGTACTATTTCTCCACGGGATGCGGTGCCGTCGGTGCCTAGAAGCGCTCCGATTGCAAACCGAAACTTAAAAACTCATCGAAGTTGTGCGGTTTTTTTCAGAAAGCCGTAAAATACCGTGCGTGCCTTCTATAGTACTGCAATTGGTTGATTTAGTGTTTTTCGATGATGCTCAGCAAGATTCTAATTGAAACCGTGCCCTTAAACTCAATTTTTATAAAATAATTACGCGAAAATAATTAACAACTTAATTATCCCGAACTTTAATAATTTTTCTAAATTTTCCTGGCCTAGGACCAAAATGACACAAGCCTTTTTTTTTTGGTGCGATGCATAGTTTTCGCAATATCGAATTGGTACACCTTTCGTGAAACACCCTGGATATATTGGGACAATCATTGGATACTTTCCAATCTTGAGGCACGTCACAAGTTTTTAAACTGCAAGAGTAAATCACGTAAAGAAACCATTCAGCATACCTTCGTAAGAAAGCGTTAAGAATTCCATCTTGGCCACTCGACTTTCTAGTGTTTAGTTGCAAAAGACTGTTAAAATACCTTCTGTAGCAACGACTAAGTCACTGATTTCACAACTGCCATGATTAAATGAAGGCAACATAAAGTTATCAACAGCGGAGACAGTAGATAAAAAATATTTAAGCTCACTTGCGACTCTCGCTCCATCGGAAAACGTCTGCTCCTTAATCAAAAACACGCTTTTTTTTTTTTTTGTCAAATGAGTTTAATTTTTTTTGTTCTGTTTGAGAAAGTTGTGCATCGTGACGTTAAAGTAACGATATTTAGATGTGCGCACAAGGGTGCGTAGCTCTTGGCAAAGAGGAGGAAGCATACGGTTTTAACTTGGTTGGGACCTTTCTGCTCGGTTATCTTTCGTTTTAAATTAGAAATATCGCGAGTCACCCATGGATTGTGCCTCTTCCTTTTGGACGGTCGCTCCGAGATAAACTTGTCAACACATCTAAGGACGACTTGCTTAAGAAAGAGCCAAAGCTTATCTACTGATTCCGGGTTCTCATTGTAAAACACAAAAAATCTGTCTAGAGCTACTTCCATGATGTCAATAATATTGAGATCATTCGCCCTGTTAAAATCACAATAAGATTTTGCTTCGTCTTTTTTTTGTGCGCATGCTGCGGTGCACATAGGTCACATACAACTTTTGCATGATCAGATATGCTATCCGCGCTTGATACGTCAAGAATACTTGTGGTAACGACCTTCTATAAAAAGACGAGATAAAGCAAGGATTCCCTGCCATTTGACACGCGTGTGGGACACTTGACCACTTGGCTTAAATTAGTATTAAAAGCAATATCGATAAGAAGCCTAGATTAATTTTATATCCCATTGGGCAACCCGCAATTCCAATCTATATCTGGTAAATTAAAATCACCGTCCATTACTATACGTGAAAATTGCTTGGTTTTAGTTTGAAAAAACTCGAATAAACTTGGTAGGACATCAATACTGGCCGACGAACATCTGCATACTGCTCCTAATTGGCAACCAAAACGTATAGAGGCCCAGACCATTTCACACTCCTCGCCGTGCTAAACAGATGTGCATGGAATGGTGTCTTTGATCAAAAGAGCCACCCTCTCCCTCTGGAACCACGATCCCGTCGGAATACCTTTGAACCATGAGAGAAAACATCATTTTCAGGTATTTGACTGTGCAGCCAAGATTCCGTTATAGCTGCCACATCACGGTTGAATGCCAATAGAACACCTTCAAGCTCTACCGTTTTATTGGCGGCACTTAGAGCATTTAGGTTCAGGAACCTAAAGGGGAGATAGACTCTTCACCTTGCTTTAGATTGGCGAATCGTGAGAGAAACATGAGACTTAACACACACACAAGAAAAAAAAAGAAGAAGTGCGGATTGTCAGGGATTTTTAGCGTGAAATAGCGGAGGATCCTAATTTCAGCATGCTTCCGATCTCACTGCGTCCCTGCGCTCGGTTCCTAGCAGATCAACTTCTTTTACCCGTCGCTTAGCAGACGACGTACTGCGTTTTCTTGCTTTGACTTCGTTTGCAAATGGCGCTTCGTAGCAGAAGACCTACGTTCTTTGCTCGCGGTAGCAGACGAATCGTCTACGAACACAATCTTCGCTCGCTCCGAGAGCATAAAATAGACCAATCTCACTAATCGTTTGGCGGATGGCACTCAGTTGGGTGAACAATGTTTCAACGAACGGAGTCCCACCCCCGACTTTTCATCAGAATACACATTGGCAGATTTGATATTTGACGGTGGAACCAGGCGTCGGGAAACGACGGCCTTTCTGGTTATATATTTCTACACGACATTTGTGTGCGTAGGCATTTATATAGTCAAGCGTACATAGTAGCAAATGTATTAAAATAAACCTTATTACTTTTGATACTATACATGCTTCACTAGCTCTGATGTCTAGTAGCACAGATGCCGCGTGGCAATATATCAGCAGTGAGGTCATATTTTGCCTCTAATAATTTTAGAAGAGAGGAACGAGAGAAAATGTAAAATTACGTACTTAAAACAGAGAATATCTGTCCTTTGGCTTTCACAGTGATTGCTTCCTCAAAACTTGTCATTTTGCAGAAATTATCTTTTCTCATATTTTTCTGTACTTGATTTAACGGAACTTGTTATATTACATAAAACTTCTGTGCTAGGATTTTTCTGCAACTGCTTTCACAGAACTCCCGATTTCACGTAAATCTTCTGTTAGTGAGGAGCATAAGATATATGATAACAGAAAAATTAAAAACAGAAAACCGAGCTTTACAAAAGTTTTCTGGCTGGCGAGCTGCCAGACCATTTCTTCTTCTTTACTCAACTTTTTTTTTCACAGTGTACGCTATGGTAATTGACACGCCTATACATAAGTCACGTCAACGTAGTACCTGTTTTTGCGTAATATATACGCACAACGAATAAGCGCCGAAGGGATCAACTCACCAGCGCAGTCTTGTCTCCGTATTTGATGAGGCAACGGCGTACGGCTTCGAACATCGAAATCTCAGCAGGGGGATGCTCGGGGAATGGCGAATAGACGATGCCGTCCTCAATGCGTGCTGTCACCATCTTTACTTTACTGTCTCGGAGTTTTGCCTGCTTGTCGTAATGTGTTTTCAACACGCCGCTTTCAGGAACCTGTTCGCCAGGTTTTAATTATCTGTAACAGCAGACGACGTTTAGAGTGGCATTTTGTTACCGTCGTTGTTTGACATAGAATCAAACGCCAACAGGCATTTGTATATCATACTATTGGCTGTCTACCAGGCACGTAGCCAGGATTTTGTTTGGAGCAGGGGGGGGGGGGGGGGGCGCGCCTATGCCAAGAATGCTTTATGAGGTGGGGATGAGAGGAGGCCCCATCAAAATGGAAGATTTCGGAGGGGGGGGGAGGGGGCATGCTGGCCCCATGCCCCCCCCCCTCTCTGGATACGTGCCTGCTGTCTACAATAGTTATATAATATAGGCTGCCTACAATGGTATATAATATAGGCTGTCTACAATGAGATCAGTATATTTGCCAGGATCAACGGCGAATGAAAAGACAAACAAGTATTAACCCGTGGCGCAATCTCTTGACAGTCTCAGCGAACAGAGGAATGCGTCGTCTCTTCGCTGAACCTATTGAGAGATTGATCCACAAAAAACAACCATCCCTAATTGCGAACACGGTCGACGTTGGCCTTTGCAAGTTTGTTGGTGTCATTTTTTACAAAATGGGAGCCACTTTTTCTGTCTACCAGGTAAAATATAATACATAAAACATATTCCGTAAAAATTTAAGCTTTTTATAGGAAGCCTCTGATCGTTTCTGCTTTTTTACTGCACAAAAATGTATTTAGATTAGACTTCGTAACCGCAATTCATAGCGCCGACGAAAATATTCCATGAAAATAATGTACAAAGAAAAGTGAAAGAATGAAGCGAATTCAGCGACATTGGAGCCGACCCCTTAAAAACCCGACTTAAAATTACAGATAAATCTTATCAAAATCTAAAATGAAATAAAAGTATTTTACTTCCTGTTTGATCTGGCTCCCGACTTATTTTACTGCCTAACAGCGTTTCTCGAACTAAAAACATTATTCTTAAGTATAAACATTTTAGACAGTTCCTCAACAAATGCAAAGTGTTCTTCAGTTATTCTTTTTTTTTATAAGTAAAGCGAAATTATTTATTTATATTTAGGAGTGGGAGTTACACGGCTCGAAGTGAATAGCGCAACGTTATTTTTAACTTCAACACTGCAAAAAAAAAGCCTGATTGCCATCGGTTTTTCTACCACTATGAGGGATATATGAAACGAAGTGCCACTCAATTCGGACATGCCATTTTCACGCTTCTATTTATGTCTAATCTCTGATATTCGAAATTTTCCTTGAACTATAGTACCACCAAAATGATAAAGTTTTCACAGACAAATGTAATTTAAATGTCCAGAATACGCTAAGGAAACGGCACTAATGCTTCCGAATGCGGCTTTGCAATACCAGTTTCTATCTCCCATACACTAATTGTTATTAGAACTAAATAAACATCACTCACAAAATTACAATCAAAGCTTCAACTCTAACACCATGTACAAAACACACGTAACTAGACTCTGAATGGAGTCAGTGATACGTCTGTTTAAACAGAGGCAACATAGATTCTTTTCAATTTGCGCATGCAGCTTCGTAAAATAAAGTTTCAAAATGGCTTACAGATATGCGTAAGAAAGCACACTCCAGAGCGTGTAAACTGGCAGCTGATAAGCCGCAGGGGACGAACCTCCCAGAAACTGCCGGGCCATTCCCACTCCTTGTCGGGTATCTACTGTACATACGCCCGCGATCCCGGTTCCCTGGTGAGTTTCCGCACCGCGAATCATCGGTCACAGACGATACTCTGAACCAGTGTTGTACACGTTCCTCAAAAAAAGGAACGAAAGCTCGTTCCTCGTTCCTTCTGATTTTTGGAACGCGTTCCCGTTCCAAGTTCCATATGTGAAAAAGGAACTCGTTCCCGTTACAGTTTTAAAAATGAAACGTGACGTTACATATACGTTACTTTTTTATTTTGGTAATTTTATATACAATTAGATATTTAAAAAAAATTTGTTGTTTTTATCTATTCCAATAAATGGCATCATACGAATTTGAATACCGAGATGGAGAAACACCAGGAGAAGAAAACAAACGGAAACAAGGTCTTATTTGTTGATATATTCACTTTTAAAGATCTCAGTTTGGGCCATATTCTTTGTGATGAGCAATTCAAACGAGTCAAATGTACTGATACCCTATATTGAACGAGTGTTTTACAACAACCTCACACCTTTCAATCTAATAAAGTCTTTTGTGCGAAATTAGCAACACTTGCGTCTCGATGTTGCTGTCCGCAAGACGAGCAAGTGAAGAAGAGGGTAGGGATTTCGGAAGGCCAGTCTTGAAAATTACCTGTCCTTCATGAAGGTTGGATTCGTTTTTCAGCTTCAGGGGGCGAAAGGGGGGGGGGGGTGCGTGGAGTCATGGGGAGAAAGAACGAAGGTTAATATGTGTGTATATATTAAGTGACCAATGTTCGGGATATAAGGTTGCGTTCGATGTCCGGTAACCTGTTCTTCTGTTGTAACTGTAGGTCTCCTTGTAAAAGTTCAGTGATGGCTGTAGTCGGCCTCAGGTTTCTCGGCGTATGACGATTGGGGGGGGGGGGGGGGGAAGGAGGGAAGCAAAGAAAGTAGCGGAGTTTGACTTTCAGACGTCCCTCTTTCTGTGTCTTTTCCATTGACTAAAAAGATTTTTGTTTTGTTTTTTGTTTTTGTTCTACAGTCTTGGACACTGAAAAAATGTATCAATGTCCGTTAGAACTCCTGCACCCAACTGTTACCACGCGAGAACCGCGCAAAATAAACCCTAAGTAACAAACCAGTTAAGGAGACCCTGGTCTTCGTAATGAATATTGTTTTTGTACACTTTAGAATTTCCCTCTTAGAAATAAATTTAAAATGACCCCGCTGGACGAAAAAAAGAACGCCGTTCCTCTTTCCGTTCTAGCAAAACGTAACGAGTTCCCGTTCCAGTTCCACCATTACAAGAGGGAACGGCGGCGTTCCTTCGTTCCTCCTAAAAGGAACGCGTTCCAGGAACGCCGTTCCTTGTAACGCCGTTCCGTACAACACTGCTCTGAACTGCCTGCAGCCTCCTCTACGTGAATAACATCCGTAGCGCGATCAACTCAGTTTACGCCTCAGTTGCCACTAGGCCTAAAAGCCAGACTTTGGCCTCTGCTCGTCCGTACGTCACCTGGCTGCTACTCTTTGCCGGGGATACTCGCATATCTCGGGCCCCATCCCCTCGGTCCAACTCCAGGCCACGCCCTGTCGGCTCTCGCCGCTGAAATCTTGTGTACGACAATGCGGCAGCGTTCGATACGCGATAGATGCGACAACTGGCTGCGCAGGAAATATGGCTGCCAATTATCGGCGCTCGTCTCTATTTTGCGCATCCGCGTGCTAGCTGCAAGCGCTTGACGACAGCCTGTTCGAGTCAGCATCGATTCCCTCTCATGCGGCGGAGATCCGGTTACCGATGCCGCTCCGTCGCTCAAACGCTGGGTGCCCGCCGCGTCAGCCACTCTCACATGGAGTGGATCTTCGATACTTGCTCCGTTAAAAAACGAGGGGTATCAGCACCCACACAAGCTGTGCGCGACTCTGCCTTCTACTGTTGGGGCACTATGTGAGACATGGGAGAAGCACTCGACCTATACGACAGTCAACTCGACACGCCCAGCTGCCGTGCACCACAAAGACTGCTCGCACCACGGTGGACTGTACGATGATTGTAAGTTCTACCGAAGCCGACACTGCGATCCGATTAAGCTAATCGACCAGCGCCATGAGTGCATCCCCATGTCGATTTTTGCGTTTCCTATCGCCGGCTAAACTAGTTACGTACGATGAATGAACCACTAAGGCCGTCTAGAAGGGGTTGTGTATGAAGCGAAGGCCGAGGTTTAATCCAGGTGCGCACGGATGCCGCATGTTGGCGCCTTGGAGATGGGGCGCTCAGAGCCGTGTGTTTACTGAGTCTCACTAAAACCGCGCAGTACAGCCAAAGCCACAGGGGAGAGAGCGTGTCCTAACCTTTTCAAGAGGAAGGAACGAAGGAACAGCAGAGAAAGGCTGGGATTCCCAAACTTTCCCTCCTCTTAAACAGGTTAGGATACGCTCTCTCCCCTGTAGCTTTGACTGCACTGCACGTTTTTAGTGAAACGAAATATATACTCCGTTTCATGATCACTTGACGAACTTTGGAGGCTAGGGCCCCGCAACCCAATAAGAGCGTCGGAGCCAGGCACATGACCCGACGTCGTGGGAGCAGTTGTGTCACTACGCCAAATGAGAGGCGCGTGGCTCGGAAGAACGGACTGTCGTCTGCTATGGTCCTTTGCAACTCAAGAAGGTAGGGCGAGGGAAGGAAGGCCGGGGAGGAGGAAGCAGACGGAACGCTGGAGAGGAGAGGGAAAGCCTCCTCCTCTCTCCAGCGTTCCGCCTGCTTCCTCCTCCCCGGTCTGCCTTTCCCTCGCCCTATATTTTTGATTGGCAACGGACTATAGACAAGGGTCATCTGCTCCGAAACCAACCAACTTCGGATGAACGTCCACTGCAGCAACATTTCCGTCCGCTAGAATAGCGAGCACTACATCAATAGTTCACGAGACAACCATACGCTCAATTCAGCCGCAAATCCGTGGCGGGCCGGGTACTAATGCTAGGGCACAGTTCGATGTTTTGAGCGGAAACGGTCAATTACACTTCTGCGATCACCGGCGATCGCCAACGGCAACGGTGCTACAAGAAGAAAAAAATCGGGAGCGGATACGGATGTGGCGTCAATTCTTTTGTTTAAATGCATTTGAAACTAAAAAATTGTGATTATTTAGTCCTTATTCTTTATACCCTCTCGTTAGTGACGGAATCACGCTAGTTAAATTGCCGTTTAAAGACAAAGAAGCCTAGAACTTCTCTTTGTCACGGTCGGCGCTGTTGCTGTGGCGGTAACAAGGCCCCCGTGGCCTCGACCATGGAGTCTTATCACGTGCCTTGCTCCGGCGCTCTTATTGGTTCGCGAGGGCCGCAGCCTCCATAGTTCGCCAAGTTATCGTGAAACGGAGTATAGAGCAGTGTGTAAGATAGACAGGTGGGGAAACGAGAGCCAAATGAGCGACCGGATTGTGTCCCCCCCCCCGGCCGGTTTTCTCTTTTCTGTGGCGCCATCTATGTGGAGCACCGCGAACTCTCACTCCGGTTGGGCGACCAGTGGCGACCGGCTAAACTGAGGAGATTTTTTTTCTTCTCGCCGCAGCGCCATCTATCGCAAATCGGGGGCACCCGTAAGCGGACGAGTACACAATCCGGTCACGGCGCTACGGTAGGCCTCTATGGGCCGTTTCCCCACCTGTCTATCTTACACCCTGGTAAGAGAGAGTCCGGTCAATGGGAGGAGCCGGCGGAACCCGGGGTGGAGCGGCAAAAGCGGCGGCGCCGCCAGCGCAGAATATTCTCCCCGTGATTAATTTGCGAAGTAAGATTGCGCTGGGATGACACTTGCAGGTATTCACGTAGTGCGATGCAGGTATTTTTTGGTGTCTGGGTGACGCTGAAAGTACATGAATGTTTAATTCTAAGATATAGGTGGACGAGAAGAGTTTCAAAGTGCTCTAGTGTGTTTACTGGGCCAGGAAAGGTGACATTGACGAGAACATTTTCCTGAGACACGAGTTGACATTCTGAATGTGGGGTACGCGTTCGTTGTTTGGGTCAAAACGCCTATAGAGCCGATTCCGTAGTTCTTACTGCCCACTTCGTCGTGGCTGCGGTCGCGAGTGATGTCAAAAGAAAGTTTGAGTGCGTTCTGAATGTCACCGTGACAACGTCATGTGCGTTGCCCTTAAGTTACGAAAAGCCGCAAATTCCAACTCTAGCGTGCTAAAATAAAATACTTCAGTACATCCTTACCTAGAAATTGTGATTGGGTGGTTTTTGTTAAGTTCATGGCCTCTGGTTAGAGGAATATTTGAGGCTAGTGGTTGGTCACGAGAGCTGTCAATCATCGCGCCCAAGGTGAATAAAACAATTTCGTCGAATGACCTGCACTGTTTTCGCCTTACTCTTACCAATTAATGACAAATGTACCTACATATACGGCTCCAAAAGCGTTGTAATCGTTTCGAGAAATGCAGCGAGAAAAAGCGCGGCTGCTGCTATTGCTCATGTCTTTTGCAGCTCTTGGTTACATCGGCCTGTCTAACATTTTGATTATTATTTTTCGTGAATGCTATTGACGTCGCACATTGTTTTAAAAGCAATTCCAGCTGCTGTTACTCCATTAGCGCTAAGCGGAGCACACATGTTTCAACCTTGACCAGTTTTCTCGAACGCCAACCGTGGGTTAAAGTGTACTATTGTCCCTAGAACAGGAAATTTTCGGTCACGTGACTTTGAGGGCAGGGGCACCGAAGGAGAAGCATTATATACAAGCAAAATGGCCGCGATGTTGATCGAGGGTTATGATGCTGGTGAACATTTATGTTGATCCGGCTCTTATATTAATGGCGAAACATCAACCTATACGGAGAGCAAGTTCGTCTGCTTCTTGCAGAATGGAGTGACGTCGAGCGGCTCCGATGCTTCTGGGAGGAATCGTCTGATTCTGCACAGGTTATGTGATGTTGGCCGACATTGTTAAAAAAATAGTGAGTAGACCGCAAGGCTTGTGGCATCAATCTCTACCCATTGCCTCTCCAATCAAAGCCAATCAGAGCTCGGCGTCGTTCTGATCGTCACCGAAACTCCTGCATCAAGAAGCAGATGACTTGATCTCCGCAAAGTGGGTAGACCTGAAAGCTAGACGCCTTGAGATCTACCCACTATATTTTTCAAAGAGCCAATAACAGCAAGGCGTTCTGAGATCATCGCAACCCCGTGCAAAAAGCAGACGAACTTGCGCTCCGCATTAGCACGTCGAGCAACTTCTACAGGTCAGAGGGGCTACTGTACAAACCGACGGCGCACTTCGCGGGCGCATCACTATCCAGCAGTCTGGCATTCAAGACACATGACGGTCCGTGATCCTTCAGCAAGGTGTAAAGTTGGGCGAGTTGGTTGATGGTCATATTGAATGGGTTAAAATAGCGCACAAAGACGAAGGACCAGTAAACGGAAACACACAGACACAGCGCTGACTTACAACTGAATTTTTACTTCTGCGTCATTCAGGAAGTGAACTTGAAACCAGATAAACATACAAGCAATCGACCCGACAACACGTCATCTTCCCATCAAGCCGACACGCGGCTACACGTATTTAACCGCCTTTCTGATAAAATTTATCTCATCACTAACCAGGGCAAGTGACGGAAGACTTATGCACATGCCCGCGTCATGGTTGGCAATAAAAAGCTTCGTCAATCTCCCGAGCATACTTATTTCTATGTCGGGCTAAAATCTTAATTTCATTAAACATTAGAGAGCATATACATCTGTCACAGTGGACCGCTAAGTTGCCAGACGGGGAGGAGCGTAAGGACGGAGAATGTTCCCTCGCCCGGTCATTAACAAATCTCCCCGTCTGCCCAATGTAAACTTTTCCACAGGACAACGGAATTAGATACACCACCCCACATGCGCAGGCGATAAACCGGTTGCGGTGCTTAACTTGACATTGTGTACCCGCGCGACCACCTCGATTCACGGCTGCACACAGCCGCCCAACTTAGCTAGAGCCGAAAACAGAACTGGCACGTTGTACCTACTTGCAACCTTCTTGACATCGTGAAACACCTGTGTGCATATACGGCAAGACCACACGTCTTACCATTGGTTTTTGTCTTGCCTGATTACTAGCAGACCTCTAAACACCTTAACCAAGGATTCCACGACACCCATGACTACTCCCAAAGGGAAGCCAGCATTTGACAACCTTTTGACTTGCAGCAAAAAACTGTCACCACACCTATGGTGGCACGACATAAACAAGGCGGTGCAGAGAGTGGACAGTGCAATGGCTCTTCTCACTGTCTTAGAGTGTGCGGATTAATACACTAAGGGCCGGTTGCACCAACGTCGCTTACCTTAACCCAAAGCGGCTCTTTCCTAAGTCGGCTTAGCGCCCTAAGCCGAGCTCGGATAAGCACGGGTTTAAATTCCAGTTGCACCAACGTTAACCTGGCTTTACAGACGGGCCCCTAGCTAAACGCTGGATTTGCGTAGGGAATCTAGGGACAAACAGAGCGAACTAGGGAACGCTCAAAGAAATGAATACGATTAACGATAAAAAATTACGTAATGTAAAAAAAAAAATCTGCCGTAGCAGCCGTTGTTGGCGTCTGCTTTTCGCTGTATTTCTTCGGTGAGTAACGAATTAAAGGTCTCCAAATTCAATCATTTTTTTGCTTAACTTTCAAAAACAGGAGTCAAAGCTTTAAATAAACACGAATGCTCTTTACATCTGTGATTGTGTGTTTAATATTCGTTGATAACAGAATATTTTGACAGTGACAGTGGTTTTCGTGCTCACATTTTGAGATAACAAAGCCATCGGGGGCCCCAAATCTCACCGAACGCGAGGACTCTCTAATCGCTTCATCGCTGAAGACAAAACATCATCGAGAATAAGTGAGCAGGTAACATGGCTACTGAAATCAAGTCATGCCTGTGACCGATGAAGATCAAAACAGTGACGAACTCGCCACGGCAGCTGCGAAAATGTCCGGAAATCGTCGAATAGACGTCGTCAAGAGCTTGCATCGACCGTACTCATTGCTATCAGCAAGGTGACAGAACTGCACTGTACCGTCGTTGAACTGATTGTGTCAAACCCTTTGGTAATGGAACTACGTATATTTTGCTTTAGTGACGAAGGTATAACTATCAATACATCAAAGCGATACTACTGGTAGATCCCTTGATGATCATACAAACTGTCAATTATTGAACACGCAAAGGTCGCCCAGAACCATTTTTTTTATTCCTGCTGATAGAGAACCAGAAGCTTGTTCGCAAGTGATAATAGGCAGATCTTGAGTTCATACGAATAGACGGCGGCAGACTTCGAAGTACGAAAACTCCTACTAGTACATCACATCGTGCCGACGAGAACGGTCGTCTCTTCGCATCACCTGCCCCAGCCAGCCTCAATACAGCGCTGAACGAATCTCGCATTGTAGCCATTACGATTTGTCGTCGCCACGAATGAAAGTTATGAAGCAAAACATTTCTAAAAGCACGATCACCAGAAAAATTGCAGTTATAGAACGCAGTTTTTTTTTTAAATGAAGATTCTACTCGCGAGACAAAGAAAATTCACTAAAGGTTGTCTCAAAACTAAATAAATTGAATTTTCGCAGTATTATTATTTAAATGCACCCCAACCTGATGCAAACGGCAGAAGTGTCGACAATCAGCTGATGGCCGAGATCATGTACGGCTACTATTCAACGCACCGATCGGATTAAAGGATATGCTTTGCAAGCAGAAATTAACAAGGTGTTAAATAGCAATACGTTACAGTTATGCGAAAATAAGTAAGTACATACGAACAAGCTCGTTGACAGAAAAACCAACGGGAAGACAAACGTGAGCCCCACAGCTCCGTGCGTATCCCGGTTAGGGCTAACACGCGCTGAGAGTGGAGAGCCAACTTGAAAGCAGGGGTCGATAAACACTTCACGAGACAATATTTTGCATCCTTGTCACACTCGAAGGCCATTCTGTCGAGACTCTCACGCTGTTGTGGCCTAAAACACTTTGTACAACCGATTTCGTCCACCGCGTCGACCGCCACAAACCAGCGGCCATGTTTATAATCCAGGATTAAGAAACAAGCAAAAAGAAAAGCGCCCAATGTGACCGTTGAGCGCTCAAGATAAGCGTAGTTTAGTGCTAGGTTTAGCGATAAGCGATTTTGGTGCAACCGAACGAAACCGAAACTTAGCTTAGGTTGCCGGCTAAGCTCCGCTTTTCGCTAAGCGGCGTTGGTGCAACCGGCCCTAAGAGCTCCTTCTTAGATCTGTGCTCATAGG
>JAZHYW010001295.1:0-26424 GCA_037355805.1 Ixodes ricinus
AAACTCGCCGAACAACTTGTTCCTCGGAGACAGGCCCCGAACCCCAGCTGCCGCCCCTTTCTTACACACGAGAACATCCAATCAGCTAGAAAGGCCTCCCCTATGCCGAACCTCCGACCAAACCCGTGGGTTGCCGGAGACTTCCTCGACCCTCTCCTGCTCTCCCAGCACTGGAGTTGACACACTTTGTACACCAAGTAGTGCGACAGCAGATCGAAGCATTGCAGAATCAGAAGTGACAAAAATCTGGAGAGTGAGTGCGAAAGACGCAGGTGATCGCACTTCTATTCCTAATCGGAGAGCAAATAAGCGCAAGCGAAAACAGGAAAGTGTGCTAGTAGGTTTTTTGAATATGAATGGTGCGAGGCGTGAACGGAAGTGGCATGAGTTGTATAGTTCTCTCCACACAAGGTGTGTGTCTCTATTTGGCGTAGCGGAAACGCACTTGCGAGACATGGAAGAACCGCCGATTGATCCAGCATGGTGTTGGGCTGGATGCAATAGATTTGAAGGGGAGAGGCGAGGTGGAGGTGTTGGACTTCTCTGGTCAAGTAATGGACCAACATGGCTTCGGAGATCTGAGGACTGCAGGGAACACCTATGGGTACACGGGAAAATAGGTAATGTTCCGACAGCGGTATGCATTATTTATGTTTCGGTGGGAAACGCCCGCAAAGAAGAGAACATTGACATCTTCGAATGTGTTCGTCGAGATATCCACAACATGGACCACGGTCTCTCTGTGCTTATAATGGGAGATTTTAACGGCCACCTGGTTGAATTGGACGGACGAGAAGATAACAACGGCAGAATGATGAGACAGCTGGCGGAGGACCTTGACTTGGAGATCTTGAATTTAAGAGAAGACTGTGAGGGACAACATACGTGGACTGTGCGAGACCGACGGACCTGCATAGACTATGCGCTCGCGTCGAATAGACTGGGGATTCATCTTCAAAAGATATTTGTTGATGAAGAGGGCACATGGAGCGTCAGCAGTGACCACAACAGCATTTTTCTACACTTTGGCACTGTTAAAAGAACTCGAGATAGTAAACAGCGCAAAACTATAACCCGACTACACGAGGAAGACATAGATGCCGTCGTTCAGAACTTTGACGAAAGTACTCGGCGCGAGCAAGCACTCAGCTATGATGATTATGCAAAAGAGCTTAGAATAATCATCGCTGAATACTCCACCGTGACGAGTGCCAAAGGAAAACGAAAACTTGTGTCGTGGTGGGATTTTGAAATCAAGAAATCTATTCATATACGACAAGACGCTAACCGGCGACACAGACATGCGTTAAAGACTCATGGAAAGGATCCTGTGACTCTACAACTATGGGAAGAGTATCGCAAGTGCAAAGCAGAGACACAAGATATGGTAGAAGCGAAGAAACAAGCACATGATTGTAAAGTGATGGCGGACATAAGAAACGGCGGAAAGAAAGCAGTAGAAAAGTTCTGGAGATATGTAGGATCGCTAGACGGCAAGGACAAAGCTCCAGAACTGCTGGATTACGACAGTGGATGTCCAGTTCAGCATATTGGGGAATTGCTTGAGAAACAACTTGTAATCCTTTTTGGTGCCACATATGTCGCAAGCTCGCCAGAAGAAAGGAACAATCAGAGTCTGCTCGCCGAAAGCCCCACACTATCGACATCTACTGATAATGTTACAACCCTAGTGGGACGGGTGCAAGTCGATCGCGCACTCACGCGGTTGAACGGGAATACTTCTCAGGGATTAGACGGAATATCAGCAAAGGTATTGAAGAACTTGAGACCAGACTCGCGAGAACATTTAGCACACCTGTTTACCCGAATAATTCGCGGAGAAGAGCCAATACCAAGTGACTGGAGGCGCGGTCGAGTCACGTTCATTTTCAAGAAAGGTGGCAACAAACAACATCTGCGTGACTACCGCCCACTTACTGTCACGGCTGTGGCGTACAGGGTGTTTGCGACAATTATCAATTGGCGAATCTCATCTTGGGCCGAAGATGCTGGTGTTCTTACGGAACTACAAAACGGTTTTCGTAGGGATCGTCGGCTAGAGGACAACTTGTTCACTCTAACTCAATGCATAGAGATCGCTCGGGCGGAAAAGCGAAACCTCATATGTTGCTTTTTGGACATAGCCAAAGCTTACGACTGTGTACCACATACGTTGCTAATCAGGAGGCTACAGCAACTCGATATGCCGGAACCCTGGGTGAGACTTATCCAGCGTATCTATGATGGAAACCACGTAATGGCAACATTCAATGGGACCACATCTGGGGATGTTCCGGTGCACAGGGGACTACGTCAGGGCTGCCCGTTATCCCCCGTTCTGTATATGCTATATACGTCCGGCATAGAGAAGGCACTGGAAAAAACAGGAATCGGTTTCACTCTACAACACATGCAGCACGGGGACATGGTTAAATGGCGGCTCCCTGGTCTTGCTTTTGCCGACGATCTTGTGCTGATGGCCGACAATGTGGCAGACATGAAGGTACTGTTGACCACCTGCGAAACAGAAGCGGCTCAGCTTCGACTGCATTTCAATGCCAGTAAGTCAGCCGTGGTGCTGTTTTCCGGGCAGGACGAGGTTCTTGAATCCCTTACCATCCAAGATAAAGCACTTCCTCTTAGTACCCGATACAGATACCTTGGTGTTACACTGACCTGTTCCGAAGATTATCTAACAGAACACCATGAAAACCTCAAGGCATCGGCACTAAGAAAGCGGAACATGCTGCGTCGAAAAAGTCTTTGGAGCTGCGACCGGTATCTAATAACTCGAGAACTTTGGAAAGCGGTCGCTGTACCAGGATTGACTTTCGCCAATAGTGTCACGTGTACACCCAGCGAGATCCGGGAATACATTGAAAGACGACAAAGAGAGATTGGACGCCAGGCACTAGGATGCCACAGCAGGGTTGCCAATCAACTTGTTCAAGGAGATCTCGGATGGTCCTCTTTCGAGGCACGTGAAGCCAGCAGTAAACTTGAATATTATGCCCGACTTCGACATATGAATGGAGACTGCTGGGCGAGGAGAATTTTCGTATACATACATCTAAAAAACGTACACACAACGTGGAGGCGACGAGTCATTCGACTTGGGACAAAGTATGGCGCCTTCTCAATGACCGACGAGCCAGCTACAAAGAAAGACTGGGTAGCCAAGGTTAGAGGGCAGATAAAGACTGTCGAGGCAGACCGCTGGAGGGCAGAGATGCAAGAACATTCAAGTATGCACCTCTACGCGTCGTACAAGACCGACATCGCTCCTATCCACTGGTGTGGAAATACGTTGGGAAGTCGACTCCTCGCCGAGGCCCGCGGTGGAGCCTTGCGTACCCGTCTGTACAGAAGGAGATATGACACCAACGTAACGGACGTGCTGTGCAGTGCATGTGGTGATGCGGACGAAACTTTACAACATTTGCTTCTAGAATGTCCAGCACTGGAACCTGCAGCAGGTGTCGGTACTCGCATTGAGCAAGCTCTTGGATTTACAGAAGAAACCAAATTTGTGGCGTGCGCGAAGCGGAGACTCGAGGCTTGGTGGGCGATCCACCTATAACCCTCGCCGAGAAGGCATCGCTGGAGACGCTGCTACGAGACTCGTGCAACAGATCGATTACTCGGACAAGGAGCGGGAGGCTCTGCTTAGGGTGAACGAGGAAATGGCAGGCAAGATAACTTCAACGCACAACACCATTCATGGTTTAGAAGATGCTTCCCGAAGTAGCGCCATGGCTGCTTCCGAAGCAAACAAAGTGGCGGAGAAGAGGAAGTCGTTGGTAGAGGAGATGGGGGCATACCTGCTGGAGGAAGAGGAGAAACACGGGCAGGCCCCGGAGAAAATGTGGCAAGAGTTTGAGGAGACGCTATGCTTGTCGAACGTAGCACATCTTGTTGAGCAGGAGCGTGCGTCGAATGTGATAGAGAATGAAGCGGCGCTGACACTGTACAAACGTCTGCTGCCCTCTCTGAAGGAGGAGGTGCTTCAGCTCAAGGCTGAGGCGCAAGAAAGCGTGGACATGCTACAGAAAGCAGTCGAGGAGTCCAAAGATGATCTAGAACAGTGCAAAGCAAGGGAAGGTTCGGACGACTGCACCAAGCTCAAATCGCAGCTGGACGATGCCGTAAAGGATCTCACCATTCATCTGGAGATGTCAAACAACCAGAAATGCGATTTCGAGGAGAAAGCAAAGAAGCTGAAGCAAGAGCTAAAGGACAACATTGAGGAGCGCAAGATACAGGACAAGGGAGGATTGTCTACGGTGAAGGAATTGAAGAGGCAATTCCAGGCGGAAAGAAGACGGGCAGACAAGCTTCAGGAGAGACTTCAGGAAGTTCTCAACGGCACGAGTTTCGGGAGATCTGACGAGCTGTTTCAGCCCATTAGCTACGAGGAGCGCCAGCGCGGCGACTCCAGCAGCAACAATACTCCAATTTCCTTTTCTTTTTTCTTTCCTTTCTTTTTTTTTTGGGGGGGGGGGGCGTGTCTGTTTTGCAGACGCTCGTTGCAAAGAGCAAGCGCCGCATAAATACATACAAATACAAAATGCTCTGGTGTCGGCAGACTACAGAAGTAACCCATGTATTCTAGTACACTGTAGCCAGATGTCCAGAGGCAGCGTGCGCGAGAGCGTGTCTCTCCGAAGCAGGGACTCAAACCGAAAAATATAACGTTTCGGTTACGGTTACGGTTACCGCTTCCTGTTGATAACGGTTTCGTTTCGGTTTTTTACGGTTTTAATTTTTACGGTTTCGGTTACCGGTTACATGTTCTTAAAAACCGGTTTATTTCGGTTTTTTCAATAATTTCCTTAATTGAAATGCTAGACAGTCGTTTTATAATAAACGGTTTAAAGTAGTCCCAGATATCCAACAACGTAAAATTCAAGGAACTTAGGAATGTCTTAATACTTCTAATTTCTCAAAAGTTGCATACGTTTCTAGCTCCAACGCTTGTTCACTACATCTATTTGCATTATGTAGTTTGATACCCGAGCATACATGTGACTTCCGCTACTCGGGGATCATCGCATTCTATATAATAAAAATGAAAATAAACATCCCCACTTTGTTGTTCGGCAGCATTTGTAAACAACCTTAAGAAAGTTCTCACTTGGTGCTGGAAAAACTATTCGCACCTTCTCGTCGCTATAGTTAATTTCAACCTAATACATGCAGACAAGTCTTCGCCCACACTGAAGGAAGGAGCAGAACTATAGTCATCCTCCAATAAAATACTTCTAAGTGGAATAAATTAATAAAATTGAGAGCTGGGCTAGTTGGTGAAAGTCATACATAATGTAAATACAATAGCCCACAATAAGGAAGCCTAAGGAGAGGAACGAACAACAGTGACAACACAGAAAGCTGTAAAAATATGTCATGTGTTGTTCGTTAATTTCCCCAGTATTCGTTGTTGTGCCATGTTACCAGACTTGTACGAAACGCGTTGCAAGTAATGGATTACTTGTAATCGATTACATTTTACTGTAATCTTGTAACGCTTCAATTACTTCCTTTAAGAAGTAACGATCCTTGTAATGGAATTTTTTTTTTTTGCTGTAGTCAATTACAAAATTACCCATTAATTTTTCTCCATTTATTTTTTTTTCTTGGGGGGAGGAGGAGGGGTCTTTTCGAAACCACTAAGCACGAGATCTCGAGGATTAGTAGGCCACTTCACTATGCTTCGTATCCTGGGTACATTTTTTTTGGTACACCGAAAACTACTACGTTCGGGTACGAAAGATGATCTTATCCAGCCTTTTGTGAGTAATGCATTTAAACAGCGTTCTTTTTATTTATTTATATTTTCACGAGAGGGATTAAGTGTGTTGGCGTCACTCACTCGGCTCTAAACAAGAACAGTCCGAACTTTTTTTTTCTTCTAAATAACTGAGCCCGAGACCCCAAGGATTATGCTACTTTTAAAAAAATGCAGTTCAATGCAAAGTAACGTGGGAAGTAATCGATTGCTTTAGAGTAATTTTTCGATTACTTTTTTAGGTTTTAATTGTAATTGTAATTGGTTACTTTTACAGTGAAGTAATTGTAATTGTAATCGGTTACTTTTTCAGTAACGTGTACAAGTCTGCATGTTACACCTACGTCATGTTTGCTATATTCAAGCAATTGCCGATGGTTATCGAAGTGTACGTCCCTCGCTGGCCGATTCTATCACGCTAGAAAAATGGTTCATTTATATATTTAAAAAAAATATGGACACAAAAAAGGAAAATTAAGTGCGGACGTACCTTATTTATACAGATGAGGTACGTCCGCACTTAAACGGACCATGAAACGATTCTGAAATCGAATTTCATCCACCGAACGCCGTAAAAAGTGTGAAAAGAAACACAAAAACACAGAAATAGGGAGCCAAAAAAATTCTTTGCTATAGGACTTTTAAAAGAAAACTGGACTCTTTTGCGCCTTCTTTCCTTCGAAAGCTCTCTGACTTTTCACTGCTATGCATCCGCGGAACTGCAGCACGTCAGCCAAATCCACGTCGCCTATTGGGTAAGCGCCTACCTCACCAGCACCGCGATCATAAACAATAAATAGCCGGCAAATGTTTCCTAAAAGTTTTGTTAAATAATATTCAGATCCACATTTTGTAGCATAATTAGAGATGTGTGGCGAAAATTGCCAAATTTGATAATGCTGAGAGCCAAGCGCCATCTATCGTGTGGTAAACGAAGCTGAGAGCCAGCTCCGGAGGAACTCCATGGGTCGAATATGTTGCGAATAACCGACGAATTTTGCCCGGCGGCTTTTGCTCTGCGCGTGGAATCAGCACAGTGCCTGCTACGTCGCGCGCAAAGCGAGCGTGCCGTCGGGCGGCGTTCGCCACATAATTCGTTCCATGGAGTTCAGCCTTTACGCACTTTTTACGATCAAATCAGCATAGCCGACAGCGTCGCTTGGTCACGATGACCAACGAACGTTTATTCTTCTACGTGTTCTTCTCGCGCGTCCCGAGTTCAAGCAGCACGAAAAAAGTACTTGAAACAGACCACGACGAACAAGAACGCTGGATCCACGAACACCCGAGAAAAGCTACGACGGTCACGAATCCACCGACTCCGATCAAGCGAGCTGCGCAGAATATAGGCCTAGCAGGCACTCCGACTCGGCGCAGCGTTGCTTCGACGGTACTTGGCCAAGACAGTCTGCCCACGACCGGCTGGCGTGCTGAATGGAATATGCCCGCGCGACCCTTTTGAACCCTTTCCGTATTATAGTTTGATCGCTGACCTCAATTTTAGATTAACAGGTGAGGTCAATCTCCTCCCCTTGTCATCTCCTTGTTTTCCGAGGCAGTGTTGACGAACACTGTCGTCGAAAAGGAGCTCTCGTCGATTCTATCTTCTTGTTTTGTGTGATATAGAGCTCGAATAAACGCCGTATGGATAACCTTCGTAACACGGTATGTACACTTTGTTATTAGTATGCCATTTTTATTCTGACACGACTGCACGTCACTGTCGAGCTAAAAAAGTTCGTGGGAGCTACGTGCAATGCCGGGCCAACCTTCCTTTGCCGAGTGCCGCGTCAGTATCGAGTTGCAATCGTAAAAGATCGGTCCCGAAGCGCTCACCAACAGCGCGAATACAGCACTTCCATCAAACGCGCGCGTCCGCTCAGAGTGTGAACAGGTATTTACGTGGCTCTTGCTGACACTGTCGTAGTTCAAACGTATCTTTTTTAACGTCGGCTCGCTCCTGCATCTCCGAGGCCGTGAAAAACGCCGCGGCGATTGGTTTCCATCTACGTCGCTTTGCAAACGACTGACACGGGCCGCCTTTTACCAACAATGACAGTTGGGTTGACTTCTGGAGTCTTCACCGGAAGACTCGCCGCACTTCCCAACAGGCATACCGGCGTATGAGACTATTCCCATGCTGTCGCTGTAGCGCAACATATCTCATTGAATTTCGCACAGCTGCGATGTGTCCATGGCTATCGCGGCGATGAGAGGCGTCGATTCAGAAAATACGTCGGTGACATCAGCGCAGTAAAACCTACCGGCACACTCCCAACTCGCCGCCGCTAACGCTCCCACTCTCCTACTGCCGAAAGAACTTCCGGTTCCCGTCCCAGCGTACGTCACGACCGTCAAAATTACGCCGCAACTTGTTTTGCGGTCAGTTGGAGAGAAAGAAAAAGTCGATATTTCATTATTTTTTTGTGTAGAAGTTAATGAACCGAGACGAAAACGGATGCCTGTTCGGCATTCAGTGAACGTTGAAGGTTTAATGTAAAAGTTATCTGGCAAAAGTAAAAAGGTCATTTCATGGTCCCTAAATTTTATTTTTCGCGTCCACACCTTTTTTTTTCTTACATATAAATGCACCATTTTTCTAGCGTCACAGAATCGGCCAGCGAGAGACGTACGCTTCGATAACCATAGGCCTATGGTTATCGATTAGGGCAAAGCTATGGTTATCGACTTGGGCAAAGCTTGCCATGGACGAGCTTTCCCAAGGCAAAGCTCGTCCATGGCTCCGACGCAGCACGAGAGCCAAAGCTCTGTTCGCCTGTGTGTAGAATAGTCCCTTCCTCGGCAATACACGCGCACCACAACACGGCGAGTCCTTCCCGGGGGTATATTGGCCTCGGCAAAAGGGCGATGATTGCCTACGCACAGTTCCCAACATCTGTACGCCGTAACCGACTCCGGAGGCATCTGCCCATGCGCTGTTGGGTAGCGGGGGGAAGGTGGAGCAGCTGGCAGTGCGGCAAAGTCGGCCAAACACGCAAAAGAAAGGGAAATCAGTTAAGTGAAAAAGGATTTTAGTGGGTAACTTTGTCAAACAGGGGACGAAGAAGAAAAAAACCCCACAGCCATAGAGAGAGAAGTAAAATGCCAAGTTGCCCGCCGCCCCTGGGGCGTCTTGGGGGAAGCGGTCGCTCCAGCGAGTGAAGGATACGAGGAATGGCTCGGAGCCGTTCTGGCGTGTGCGAAATGGAGTCATCGGCTGTGTCAATCCTGAACCCAAGAAAACCCATCCGTCGCGTGCGCTCTGCTCGTGTCGCTTAGGTTTAAGCGAAATCCCGACTGCAGCAAGTTCTCCACGAGGACGCGCACCGTAGACGCCAACTAATTGTTTGGGTCGGGATCGGCGCACAAGAAGTTGTCTATGTGAGACCGAGCCCAGAGTCCACCCGACCGCATTTCCCCGGCAATGGCTGTTGCCAAGAGCTCCATGTAAAACGATGTCGGGCGTATTACGAAGGGCATACGGCAAAAACGGCAGTAATGGCAGCCTATACTCTAAATGTGGTCAGGTTGCGGGAGGAGGGATGGAGCGTGATATGGTAAAAGGCCTCGGCAAGGTCGAGCTTCACCATATACGCTAGGGGCGAAAAGGGGTTTACTTTGATAGCCTAGAGTATAAGGCGGAACTGAGGTGCCGGGAGGTAAGGAGTAAGTGCGGCACAGTCTAAAACAAAGCGAGACTCTGTGGCTGACTTGGATACGAGGAAGACTGGGTTGATGTGCGGACCACGTGAAGAATGTTCGATGATGCCACCAACATGCTGGTTACGGTGGCATCCATCGTGGGGACCTGGTCAGGGGGAGGGGGCGGGCTGTGAAGCAAGAAGCCTTCGTGTAGCGAATGGAAAGTGCGCCGAAGTCGGGTGGCCCGTGAAAACTACATGCCTCACTAAACACTGCCCAGTCGACTTGAGGTGCCTACTGGGCAGACTTGTGCCCGTTACTTGAAAAGTGTAATGGATTGCAATTACAAATTACCGAGCCTCAAATGTAATGAATTACCGTTACAAATTACTTTCGCTAAAAAGTAACGGATTACTTTACTCGTTACGTTACAAATTACTTTCACGTTACTTTTCCCGCAAACTTATCAACAAAACAATAGACCGATCTCGCAAGCCAGTTTGACTACGCCACCGCTGCCGTAATGCATCGAGGGAACATTAGTCTTTCTGCACGTGCGACAACTCCGCCGGAGCTCTGCGCGTGTAGAGAACGAGACGGCACGAGCCGCCTCGTGCGCTGCAACCTGCCTCCTGTGAACTAAAGTTATGGCGGCATCCCGCATGCGCTGAACGCTTGGTAAGATCGGTCTATTGAAACAATCTTGATGTTTTCAAAAATGTTCGTCAACATTTCCAATTCTCATACCTTCACCGTTATGGTAGTCCTTGTAAAAATAAACTTTTGTATTTAAGAGAAAGAATGTAGGGGCACTCCCTTAACCTGTAAACTGACAAGGCAGCGAAAGCTGCAACGCACACCCGCCATGCCGCTAGCTTACGGCGACCGGAAATGACCGCTGGAATTCTTCATACGAAGCTAGCGGTGCGAATGCTCAGTAGCAGTGTCTACAGCGCGAAACACATGTACGACGAAACCGTCCGATCCGACGTGCGAACTGCCAGAATGACCTTGGGGGGCGAGGGTTTTCGTAGCACCGGAGAGCGTTGAAAACCCTCACATCTGACCGTCGTATTGCCTGATCGGACGTCGGATCGGACGGTTTCGTCGTACGTGTGTTTCGCGCTTACCTCCGCTAGGAGGTTCGAAGAACGGATCGACGAAAGGTCCTTCTTGATACGGGTCTTTCAAGCGTAAGCGCAACGTCTCAAGGATGCGCTCTCGTGCCTGTAGCTTTAACGCACTGTCAGCTTATGCATTTAAAAAAAAATGGGTTGTGTGTATGTTTATACAGCCTAAAACTTGGTCTGCCTGAACGGGCGACGAGTCTCCCAGCTATAGATGAGAAATTTAGCCAGTGCAGTACAACCGCTAGCCTGGGGTCTTTAACGTGCACCACGCAGTAGTGATACACGACCGCACGCCGGTACGATGCTCATCCAGCTACATGATGTAGAAAACTGCATCGGGCACTGATTGGGTATTCTCTCGGGTCACGTGACATGACGTTGAAATGTAGTTTTTCCCTATGCAGTTCGAGCTATGCTCGTAAAATGATGCAGTTGGCGGTGACGTCAAAATGTCGTCACGATGCACTTTGACGATGCAGTTAACTGAGTGGTCGAGGCGAAGCCAGAGATCAAACTGCATCGTAAAAGATGGCGACCCCAACATATGTATCTCTACTGTTTTGTCCGCCAGCGGATCGAGTTTTTAGAGATCACCGGGATGCTTTCGAGACGAGCGATGCGAGGTTTGTGGGCGAATACTGGCTGACCAAAGTGTGACTCGCTGGCTGTGCGACCAGCTTCGGAAAGCTCCAGCGTTGTCGTGAAGGGCCCCGTGTGCTGACGGTCGAACACCAAGTCCTCGCAGCTCTACGCTTTTACGCCGCTGGCGGCTTCCAGGGAACCGTCGGGAGCGACGAAAACATTGGTGTTCACCAGTGCTCTGCAGAGTCGCGTACTTGGTGATGTCACCAACGCTATCATCGATGCCTCGGATCGAAGTGGCTGTGTTTCAACAAACTCAAGTAAAGAAGGCGCTCACCAAAAGGCAGTTCTTCGAGCGATGCAAGTTTAGTGGCGTGATCGATAAATATTCTAAACACTCTAACACGATTCAACACGATTGTGTTTTCTTTTAAGTGCATCCCATATAAGCGATTTGACTGAGCGAAAGGTCAAGCAAGCAACGGTAACAGACTTAAGTTGAGCTAGTTCGTTCATATTTCAGGTAGAGGGAGAGAGAGATATACTGTCACGAACAGGAGGTTGACACGAAGAGCGAGCAATGAACTCAAAAATAACGGTTTAATAGGCGAACTTGTGCTAACAAAAATAATAAGTAAAGAACGAAAGAGACGTCGATGCAGCAGAAACGCAGGCGGCGATTCGGCGGCGACAACAGAGCGCACGGCCAGGACTCTGACTCGACAAGGTCGCGGTAGCCGCTTATCTACGGTGCGTCGCTATCTCGAAAGTTCGGCAAGGAAGCCTGGGCGTCGCGCGCTCGGGGCGAGGATGAACTGGCACTTTCGAGAACAACAAAGCAAAGGAAAGCTCAATTAGTGCGAGAATGAATAGGGAATCTTCTAGAAGAGCCGTGACCGAGCGTTGCTTTCTCGGCTCTGCGGGCGGCATTATCCCCCCGTTTAAAGTGCACCTCGTCCCGATGCGGCGTGAAAGGAAAACAGAAATGGCTAAAAATTTACGGTGAAACGAAATAAACATGCAGTGTGCTGGTGCGAGGTAGCCCCTGCAGCTCGTTCAGCAAGCCCCATTTCCCGACTCCGTTGAAATCAGCGTCACGTCTTCAAGGACAAGCTCGGACAAGGCAAGTGACCGACGACTTCTATTCGGCCGTCAGCCGCCATGGCCAGACGACCGCCGGCTCCCCGCCGGCACGGCCGAACCTCCAGCGCAGTACAGACGCGAAGCGGGCCGGCTCGCCGAGACCTGCGAAAAGCGTGACGGCCACCGACGCCCCTGTTGCGGGAAGCTGACCAGAACCGCCGTTGCCCTACCGACGGCGGGCTACGCGACCCCGGGCGACCCGACAGCGACCCCAGGACATCGACGAATACCTCCGCGGTCGCCATCCGGACCGTCTACCCGTCGCAGTTTCCGATCGCCGTCACCCCACCGCCTGCATCGCCTCATCGCAGGTCCCGCCGAAAGCCTGTCCCCCTGCCTCGCCGGGAAAACTGAGTGCGTCAATACCGGAAGGTGGTGTTGCCGATGACGAACGACGCCCTGCTGCCCCACGACCCGACGGATGACAGCACCGACGACGCCCAGCTGGTCGCCCAACGAGCAGAAGAAGTACGCCAGCTAGCCCGTCTTCGAATAAAGGACCAGCGACGTGTGGACGCTGGCCGGTACAACCTTCTGTCGCCGCGACGTGGAGTTCCAGCCCGGAGACAGGGTGTGGGTGTGGACACCCATTCGCCGCCGCGGACTCAGCGAAAAACTGTTAAAACGCTACTTCGGACCCTACAAGGTCATCCGCCGCCTTGAGGACTTGAACTACGAGTGCTCCCCGACGGAACCCGACCATCAGGACGCCGCCAGCCACGACCCGAAGTCGTCCACGTCGTTCGACTCAAGCCGTTCTACGCACGATAGGATTGCGATACTGCTCACGAACGGAGGTGACACGAAGACGAAGCAGTGAACTCAAAAATAAAGGTTTAATAGGCGAACTTGTGCCTAGCAAAAATAAGTAAAGAACGAAAGAGCGTCGATGCAGCAGAAACGCAGGCGGCGATTCGGCGGCGACAACAGAAGGCACGAGCCAGACTCTGACTCGACAAGGTCGCGGGTAGCTGCTTATCTACAGTGCGTCGCTATCTCGAAGAGTTCGGCAAAGGAAGCTCGGGCGTCGCGCGCTCGGGGCGAGGAATGAACTGGCACTTCGAGAACAACAAAGCAAAGGGAAAGTTACAATTAGTGCGAGAATGAATGGGAATCTTCTAGAAGACCGTGACCGAGCGTTGCTATTCTCGGCTCTGCGGGCGGCAATACTTTATTTTAAAGCAACTACTTCAGGTAAGGCCAGCTGTCATCGCGTGACGCAGCAGAGGCTGGTTGCGCTATCTCTCCACGAGGGCGCGGTGCCGCCGGGGCTGAGATGCGCTCCGGATAACAAACCGAAACTTAAAAACCCGTCGAATTTGTACGGTTTTCAGAAAGCCGTAAAATGCTGCGCGTGCCTTCTATTTTCCGCAGTTTGTTGATTTAGTGGTTTTCGATGACGCTGAGCAATTTTCTAATTGAAACCATGCCCTTAAACCCAATATTAAAACCGTTAATTAGTCGAAAATAATTAACAGTCTAATTCTCCCGGACTTTAATAATTTTCCTAGATGGGCCCTTGGTCTAGGACCAAAACGACAAAAGCCTTTTTTCATTGCGATGAGTAGTTCTTGCAGGAGCGATTTGGCCTGAGTTTTCTGAAACACCCTGTGTGTGTATATATATATATATATATATATATATATATATATATATATATATATATATATGTGTGTGTGTGTCATAGAAAATGCCCATGTCAAACCTCTGAAATTTTTGTTCTTTCTGTGTTGTTTCAAAATTGTCACTCGCGACACGTTTCAGACTAAATGAGTACCAGGTTTTTCTTTGTCAGCTCTGCGTGAGGGTCAATTTACCTCGTTTCTTTATACTGGACACTGCATGTCAGGAACATCGGTGGTTTTGATAGAACCGAGTTGGGTGGACATCTGAGAATTCTAACTTATTTGTTGATACCCTGAAGGCGACAACGTACTGAATACATGTAGCGATGTAGGAGTGTGGCAGATTTAAATATAAATATTTTGTCATTATAAGCTCGACCACTGATTCCAACTAAGTATTCTTAATCCTAAAGTCAGATTGAACGCAAATGTATTACCAGATGCACCACTCGCTAAAGGTAACTCTGTCAAGTGGCCACGACATTTCAAGATCCCCCTCCAGGTCATACTTTAGAAAAACTAATATTTCTATTTTTCGGTTAATATTGGTTAAAACCGGTTACCGGTAAATAATTTACGGTTACGGTTACGGTTACGGTTTTTATAAATTTCAAATAACGGTTTTGTTCCGGTTCCGGTTACTGAAAAGATTTCGTTCCTAAACGGTTTTCGGTTTCGGTTTCGGTTACGGTTTGAGTCCCTGCTCCGAAGTACGCTCCCGACGTGACACAAGCTTGACTGGCCTCGAAAAACTAAACATTTCATCGCAGGGGATATATGTATAATGTGTTTTTGCTAAGAAAAATAGTTCTTACAAATGGTTTCTTTTTTTATTATTATACCGATTTGACGAAGAAACGATTTCTTTGGGATAATATTTAGGGCTGGGCGTCTATTAAAAAATTTTTTAACCCGATTAATCGCCACTCCAATCAAATAATTAATCAATTAATCTGTCTCGTCCTTTTCCGTGCAGGATATTTTTAAAAGTCAAAATTTTATTTAGTTTTTGCCTTTGTGATAAACATGTGATAAACGGCGGGATATACGATTTCGATTATAAATCAACCTTGATGTGCAGTTGAAAACGGTTTAAAGACACTCACACCCACGAATTATTACTTCAGCTGCACGAGGGAGATAGGCTCTGTGCTCATCCGTGCTACCTCTATAGATTGAGTGGTGATGGATAAGTTATCATCTACTCTTCTATCTTTTAGGAACACGTTCTGTAGCTCGCCTAAAATGTTTTCTGCTTCTTTTCCATTCTTCTTTTTACTACCTGCATTGCTAGTCTGTACAAGACTGAAGTTACTGTTCTTGGGCGGTATGTTGCTACTGCTATCCTTATTTCTCTTTCCTTTCACATAGCAATATTATTCTCCTTAATTTTCCAATCATTGGGTACCTCTTCCCCCATTAATATTTGATCAGTTGTCTGTTTTAACTTTAATTTGCTTTTTGTTCCTCGTGTCTTGACAAGTCTCATTCTTATGCCATCTGCGCCTGCCGCCGTTCCATCAGGTACTTTACTTTCTGCTCTGACCCATTCTCCCATGGTCGCCTCAGTTGCGTCGTTAGTGTTATCGTCTTGTACCATGTTGCTGTTTGTGTTCTTTCCAATCTTGTTCGGTTCAAGCTTTACGAATGTTGCCTCGAATGTGCGTATAACAAATTTCTTTGCCTCCTCGCCCTCTACATTTTTTTCCCCTGGTGTGCTGTCAATGAACAATGAAACCCTCCTGTTTTGCTCCCCTCTGCATTAATCTGACATTAGCCATATATATGGACTTTTCTAAGGCATTTAACTTAGTTAACCACACCATACTTCTACAAAAGTTACAATGCTATGGTATTCAAGGTCATGTACTCAATTTTGTTTAAATCATATAAGGTTGAACGGAGATAATTTGTTCAAATCAGTAGTTCACTTTCAACCACACAAACAGTAATTACAGGAGATCCCCAAGGAAGTGTTCTAAGTCCTCTGTTATTAATTTTATTTTATAATGACATAGAACACAGTGTTCCAGATTGCATAGTCATAGCTTACGCCGATGACACTACATTATGTTTGAAAGCCACTACATGTGACGATATCAAAAAAAGGGGCGAATTGTGATGCTCCGCAGCTACATAGTTGGGTAGAAATAAATATATTACATATTAACATAAATAAAACTAACTGCATGCTGTTCCGAGCCAAAAACAGGACTGTTTATTCTAACCCAAATATCACCATAGCCAGGGAAGCAATCGAGATAGTAAAGTCTTTCAAGATATTAGGTGTAATATTTTCAGATAATTTATCATAGAATGAGCACATACAATATACGTACATAAAAAAGCCAAGAAAAGCCGTTGGTACTCTATCCCGATACTGTACAGTTTTCACCCCATTTGTTAGGTTAATAACTTTCACGGCCTCGTGCATGTCATATTTTAAATATTGCCACCTTATGCAGGGTACCACTATCATTTAAAAATATGAACAACCTTCTAACACTGCCAAAAAAACCTCTAAGAGTGGTTGCAAATCTTTCCTATTTTTACCATACAGATTCTCTTTTTGCCCGATCTAATGTTGTCAAAATAACAAACCTCCATCACTACCGCCTTTTAGTATCTTAAAAAACCGCACAAAAAATAAACATAGTTGTTCTGTACAAGTAGCAAACTTAAATAAAAATGCTAGCGTTTATAACACGCGGCGAAGTGAAGAGTGGCGTGTACCCACCGCCTGGAGAAACTATGGACTGACATCGATTACATGCAGATTGCCATCTGTTTTGGACAAGCTGAATGTCAAAAACAGATTTAGCCATAGCTTACCACTTGAAGCTTTAATGATGATACTGTCGAGGTTGTGAACTTCAGGCTTCGTGTTTTATGTGTACTGTGTCAAGTAATGTTATATGCTACATTGAAGTTTTGTGACTTTTTTTTTTGCGCCCTTCTGAACTGGAAGAATGTTTTCATTTTAGATTTGCTTTTGTGATCATAGCCTGTACGCGCGCTGCTGTCTTAGAGCTGGGGCCTTGTCAAGGTGCACGTGTTGCAGTTTTGGCCTCCGCTACCATCTTTTCCCGGTGAAAAAAAAAAAAAAAGATTAATTATTGATATCTCTAAGAGGCTTCCCTGCCAATCAATACACTACAAAATCTTCACAGTATAATTGTTACGCAATCTCTTCCCCACTTCATTCTATTTCGGGGATACCTGAGTTGGGTGTTTGGTGAGTGGAGTCACTACGGACCTCGAGACACTTGGGTTCAACCACCCACGCCTGGCTGTGCGTGGCATGCCGTGTCTGGGGAGAGAGGGCATGCTGGTGGTTGAGCTGAGTGCAGGACAGGTTTGGACGCTTCGGGGAAGCACGGGCGAGGCAACACACAACTTCGGCTCCTGCTTTCCATGGACGGGGGCCCTGGTAGGCCCCGCCAGGAAGTCGGTCGCGTACTCTTCTACTGTCCCATCTTTCCTTTCACGTTCCTTTTATTGCTTGTTTTCATTTTTCACTTTCCTTGGCGGCGAGGGCCAACCTTGTGTGGCAGCAGCGGCGCTGGCACGCGGCATCATCCAATCGACTCGTGAATCATCTGCAGGTTAGTAACTGAGTGTTTGCTTTGACTTGTAGTTACTGTTGCTGCTGCTGCTGCTTTGCCTATTTCCAACTCTTATGTTTACTTGTGTTCTCCTTTCTTTGGGTCTTGTCATGTTGAATGAAATGACAAAAATAATGAAAGAACTGAAAGAATAAAAAAAAAAGATTTAAGATGAGAGAACATTAGAAGGGAATTTTTCGCAATGAACTTCGCGACGCTCATGCAGAACTGAAGGAAATAAACGATCGAATGAACTTTATCAATGGAAACCTTTAAGGATTCAAGGGAAATATAAAGTCGTTAAAGTCGGGAACACCGTCCTTCGGAGGGCAAAACTCGGAACTCGGTGAAATTTGTGATCAAGTGGCGAAATTATTAAAGAAAAAACGACTTATCAATGGAAACACGAAATCGCAAATATATGGATGTGCTACTCGAAAAAAGACGTGGACAAGAAGGTATGCACGACGTCTCGGGCGGACGCTCTTCATAAAGTGATAGACGCAAAAAACGGCAAGTAACAAGCAAGGGTCGAACACGTCACAAAAAATACGGTCAGATACATTGGCCGAGAGGGAAGAGAAGGCGAAACCGTTAGAAGACAGAGTGCAACTTCTTCGCCCTGTCATATATTGGAATAAAACACACAATATATATATATATATATTGTTACGATGGAAATCAAGAGCAAGGACAAGAGCGGTCCGTTTCAGCCTCGATCTTTTAATCGAACTGCCCGCTCCAGCTCGCGCTGGAGCGAGCCCCACCGCCAGCGGCCCGATAAAGATGGTCATCGTCGTCTTCTTCGTAACATTACCCCCCCCCCCCCGGTGTGGCGGCGGTCGTCCCGACCGCAACTGCAGAGTAGGGTGTGTTATGGTGTGAATGGTTGCAAGTAGGGTTTCATGCGGGCGACATGTACGGTGTCGGTGGAAGTCCGGCGAAGGTCAGCCGTTGGTTCATGGAGCGTCACTTGATATGTGAGGTCTGATAACCGTCGAGTGACGCGGAAGGGCCCGGTGTACCGGTGAAGAAGCTTGGTACACTTGCCTTGGTGCCGAGTCGGTGTCCAAACCCAGACGAGATCTCCAATAGCGTAGGAAACCGCGCGATGGCTCTGGTCATAGCGTTGACGTTGGCGCTGTTGAGAGGAGGCTGTGCGTAATCGTGCTATTTGACGAGCTTCTTCGGCGCGGCAGACAAGTTGTGCCACTGTTGGTTGGAGTTTTCGTTCGGTAGCACTATATGGCAGAAGGTTGTCGAGAAAAGTCGTTGGAGAACGATGGTGAAGAAGGAAAATGGAGAATAGCCTTGGGTATCTTGGATTGCAGTGTTATATGCGTAGGTCACAAAAGGAAGCACAGAATCCCATTGTTGGTGGTCTGACTGTACATACATAGACAACATATCAACGATTGTTCTATTGAAACGTTCAACCATGCCGTTCGTCTGGGGATGATACGCTGTCGTTGGTTTGTGTACAGTTTGGCATAGATGTAGGAGCTCCTGAATGACGCGGGAGAGGAAGACTGTTCCACGGTCACTGATAAGGTGCCTGGGAGGGCCGTGGCGGAGAATCACTTGTTTTAAAAGAAAAGCAGCAACGTCTTCAGCGTCTGCGGTGCGGAGAGCGGAAGTCTCTGCATAACGAGATAAATGGTCCATCGCCACAATAATCCAGCGGTGACCAGCTTGAGTGGCGGGAAGTGGTCCCAGGAGATCGATTCCGACTCGTTCGAATTGATAACGCGGTGGTGTAAGAGGTTGCAGGAGTCCAGCTGGTGCTTGGGTTGGTTTTTTACGTTGCTGACATTGTAGGCAGGATGTGACATACTTAAAAATGTCACGGTACATTCCTTTCCAGTAAAATGTGTTTCGAACGCGCATGTATGTCTTAAAAAATCCCATATGTCCAGCTGTAGGGTCATCATGTAGAACGCGTAAAATATTCGTCCGGAGGTGTTTGGGAACAACGAACAGTAATTCTGGCCCCTCGGGGTTATAGTTACGACGATAGAGTATGCCTTCTTTCAGTGTATGAAGACTGCTCAAACGCTGTTCTTGGCGTGTAAGATGAGCCTTTTTTAGGCATTTGAAGACCTGTTGTAAGTGGGAATCTCTTCGCTGCTCAGAAGCAAAATCTAATGTGGACGTCAAGGAGATTGCCGCGATTGGTGGATTATGATGTGTCGCCTGTGCTGTAGAAACAGGATTTCTCGACAAACAATCTGGGGCATCATGTTTTTTGCCAGATTTATAAAATATAGAAACGTCGTACTCCTGAAGCTTTAGCGCCCAGCGTCCGAGTCTTCCAGAAGGGTCCTTTAGATTTGATAGCCAGCACAAGGCGTGGTGGTCAGTGATAACTTTAAATGGTCGCCCAAATACATATGGCCGAAACTTTTGTATTGCCCAAATTACGGCGAGACATTCTTTCTCTGTAATTCCGTAATTCATTTCAGATTTGGATAGCGACCGGCTGGCGTACGCAACAACATGTTCCTTTGAGTCACAGGTTTGAATGAGGATGGCACCAACTCCGTAGCCGCTAGCATCGGTGTGAATTTCAACCTCACGAGACGGGTCAAAGTGAGCCAGGACAGGCTGTGTTGTTAGTGCCGCTTTGAGGGAAAGAAACGCCTGCTCTTGGTCTTGGGACCACACATAAGGGACATTCTTTTTGAGGAGGCGCTGCAACGGTTCGGATAAATCAGCAAAGCCGCGAATGAAACGTCGAAAATAAGAACACAAACCAAGGAAAGAGCGCAAAGCTTTTAAATGTGTAGGGCGAGGAAAATGTGTGACAGCCAGGAGCTTTTCTGGATCAGGGGATATTCCCTGACGGCTGACTACATGGCCAAGGATTTGGATTTCCGTATTACCGAAGGCGCATTTCTTTAAGTTAAGTTGTAGACCTGCTTTACGGAAGCATTTCAAGACCAAAGTAAGGCGGGAGAGATGTTGTTCAAATGTAGATGCGAAAACTACAACGTCGTCAAGATAACATAGACATGCTGTCCAGCGTAGGCCGCGAAGTAAAGTGTCCATCATCCGCTCAAATGTGGCGGGCGCATTGCACAGGCCAAAGGGCATTACACGAAACTGGTAAAGACCATCGGGAGTTACGAAAGCTGTTTTTTCTTTGTCTTTTTCATCTACAGTGATCTGCCAGTATCCGGTACGCATGTCTATTGAGGAGAAATAGTTGGCATCATGTAAACGATCAAGAGCATCGTCTATTCGAGGAAGAGGGTAAACGTCTCGTTTTGTTATTTTGTTTAGACGTCTGTAATCAACACAGAATCGCCATGTACCGTCTTTTTCTTGACGAGCACTACAGGCGAAGACCATGGGCTCGAGGATTCCTCAATTATGTTTTCTTGCAACATCTTGCTTACGTGTTCTTGTATAATGAGTCTTTCAGAGGAAGAGACACGATAAGGGCGACTACGTAGTGGTCTATGATCGCTGGTGTCGATCGTATGTCGGACAACGGAAGTGTGACCTAAGTGAGGATAACTGATATCAAAGACATCCACGAAAGAACATAGTAGATTATAGAGCGCATCCTGTTGATGACGTGGAAGACAAGTGTTAATAGTTTTCCGAAGTAAACTTAACGCTTCCTGATCGCGGTGAGAGGAGTGAGGCTTCATCTTTTCATCAGTGACAGCGCCGATATATAAGAAATCATTCAAACTTGTTCTCGAAACGCAGGTTCCAGCTGGTAGAACTTGGCAAATTTCAGTAATATTTGCTAACCAAACAGTGGTTCGATTATTTTGTGACTGTGCGAGTACGGTAGGTAAAGCGAGACCTTTCTGCAACAAAACTTCTCTGTTTGGTTCGAGCAAATATGTAGAGTCATTGACGTTAGCTTCTAATTCGATGAGTGCTGCAGTCAATGGTGGAATACGAGTATGAGACGTTGCACGAAAATTAACGTAGGGACGAGAAAATGGCTGGGAGTAAGCTATTGGATCGCCAAAATAAATGGATTTAGTCGCGCAATCTATAAGGGCACGTCGAGTGGCTAAGAAGTCCCATCCTAAAATGATCTCATGGGTGCAGTTAGGAAGGATAACAAAGCAATGCCTGTGAGGTTCATTTTGAATGGTGAGTTCGACGGAAACGATACCAAGAGGATTAATTAAAGTCGCATTCGCACTGCGAAGAGTGCCACCGTTCCAAGGAGTACAAACAAGTCTAAACATTTTGCGTACATCTTCACGAATGATTGAAATGGATGCTCCAGTGTCAACAAGTGCCTTGAATCTTACCTTCTTAATGAAAACGTCTAATAAGTTGAATGTTGGCGTAGTCGGTGGGGGATGTCGAGGAAAAACAGAAGCAGCTGGACCCCCTTTCGCTGCCTCTACTAGTTTTCCCCATCGACGAACGACTTGGGGAAGGTCTGGTCAGTGCGTAGAGGAGAGCGGCGTCGGTATCCGGGAGAAGGGCTTCGGTCTCGAGCATTGCGATTGGAGGGTGATACCTGTAGAGGCCGCAAGTGGCGCCCCCTCACTCGTTGGTTGCTAGCCTATATTATCGGCGGGCTGAATAAAGTCACTCACTTGCCGACTGGAACCCGATGCGTCCGTCTCATTCCTGTACGCCTGTACGCGACATGGTGTCAGAAGCGGTCACGACAGCAGCGGCGTAACGCTCGCCCGCCCGCTCGCTCGCCTCGTCTCGTCTCGCCTCGCCTCGCTCGCTCGCTCGACACGGCCGGCATGGCTACGCCAGCTACGCAGCAGGAGACAAGGCCTAGCGGACAGCCGCTCGACAGTCCCCACACGTCCCTCCCGTCGCCGCCTCCGTTCGACTTTGCGAACCCCAGCACTTGGGACCAATGGATTACAGTCTTCGAAGACTTCCGCTTCGCTTCGGGACTACACCACGCCACCGACGAAGTCCAGGTACGGACTCTTCTCTACCTCATGGGCTCCCACGAGGCTCGGCGCGTACTCGAGACATTCGGCCTGTCTTCGGAAGCTCTACTGTCCTTCGACGCCGTCAAAGAAGCCTTCACACGCCACTTCGTGCATCCTACCAACGAAGTATACGCAAGCGTCGTGTTCCATCGTCGCATACAAGAACCCGGCGAAAGCGTGGACGCGTTTTTCACGGGGCTCCGGTCGCTCGTCAAGAAATGCGGTTACGCGTCGACGGCAGTTGAAGACCGACTCGTAAGGGACCGCTTCGTCGTGGGGCTTCGCGACAAGGCACTCGTCGACAAACTTTGCCGAAGTCCCAAGCTATCGCTGGACGAAGCCCGCCTTCAGGCTCGTGTCCACGAGGACGCCGGGCGTGCACGTGACACGCTCTTCGCAGAGTCTGTTCCCGGCCACGTGGTCGCCGAGACACGCAAGAACGACTCCGAGGGTCGACAGCGCTCCGGGAAAAACCAACAGCGCAAGAGCACACGCGCTGGCAAGCACGGGGCCCGCGACAAGCACGACGGCGACAGCCCCTGCCGTTACTGCGGACGCACGGCTCACCCCCGTGCGAACTGCCCGGCCCGGGACGCCATATGCAGCCGCTGCAAGCGGAAAGGTCACTTCGCAGCAGTGTGCGAACAGCGGGACCGACTTGGCTCTCTTCAGCTGCACGCGGTGACGCCGCGCCCCTTAGCCAAGTTCGCGCAAGTCTCCGTCGACGGTCACTCCGTGAACTTCAAGATCGACACCGGCGCCGAAGTCACAGCCGTACCTGAGACTTTCCCAGGCCTCCCTCCACAACTTCAACCGGCAGAAGGCCAGCTCACGGGACCTGGAAACCACGTGTTGACCGTTTTGGGCACGTTCGACGCCACTCTCACGTGGAAGGGAACTACCACAGTCCAGCGTATCTACGTGCTGCCAGCATCGACCACGCCATTACTTGGCTTCCCCGCAATCCAGGCCCTGGGCGTCGTCCGGTTCGCAGACGCTGTCACCAGTTCCGAAGGGCCACAGCAGCGCACGCCTCTTTCCCGAGACATCTTCGACGGGTTGGGCGAACTGCGAGAAGAGTACGTCATCCGTCTCCAACCCGGGACACGACCCTTTTCGTTGAGCACGCCAAGAAGGGTTCCCCTTCCCCTCCATGACGCTGTCCGGCGCGAACTCTCGAAACTTGAAGCCGACGGGGTCATTCGCCGCGTTGAAGGCCCCACAGAGTGGTGCTCCGGCATCGTCGTCGTTCCGAAGAAGTCTGGCGACTACCGAATATGCGTCGACCTGACCCGCCTCAACCAGGTCGTCCTACGAGAGCGACACATCCTCCCCTCCGTCGAGCACGCTCTGGGACAACTTGGACAAGCCCAGGTCTTCTCCAAACTCGACGCAACGGCGAGCTTTCATCAGGTGAAGCTTGCAGAAAGCTGCCAAGAACTGACTACGTTCATCACCCCTTTCGGGCGGTTCTGCTTCCGACGCCTCCCCTTCGGCATCTGCTCGGCGCCGGAATACTTCCAGCGACAGATGAGCCGCGTCCTGGAAGGCCTCGAGGGTGTGGTAAATATGATAGACGACATATTGGTCTTCGGCAGCACTCAGGATGAGCACGACCGTCGCCTGAACAACGTCTTGCAGCGTCTCCAGGCAGCCGGGGTCAAGCTCAACCGCTCCAAGTGCGTCTTTTCGGCGCGTGAAGTCAAGTTCCTGGGCGTCATGGTCAGCGACAGAGGCATCAGTCCCGATCCGGAGAAGATCAAAGCGCTCGCAGATCTTGAGGCTCCCTCCGACGTCAGTGGAGTGCGACGACTGCTGGGGATGGCCAACCACTTGGGACGTTTTCTTCCCCACTTGTCGGACACGACAGCACCCCTCCGGGCTCTTCTTCAGAAGTCGAGTGCATGGGTTTGGGGTCCTGCACAGCAGCAAGCGTTCCAGAAACTGAAAGGGCTGCTCAGCTCGAACGCCTGCATGGCCCGGTACGACCCTACCTACCCCACGACTGTGTCCGCCGACGCCAGCTCCTACGGCCTCGGAGCAGTTCTCCTGCAGCAGCAACCTTCCGGAGAGCAACGTGCAGTGGCGTTTGCAAGTCGTTCCCTAACTCCGACGGAGTCCAGATACAGCCAGACTGAAAAGGAGGCACTTGCTGTGGCATGGGCAGTTGAACGATTCGAACAGTTCGTGCGGGGTATCCAGTTCGACGTCCAGACTGATCACAGGCCTCTAGTCACACTTCTGGGCAACGCCGAGTTAGACCTCGTCCCTCCAAGAATTCAACGACTGCGGATGAGGCTCCTTCGCTTCCAGTTCCGGGTACTCTACGTCCCTGGGAAGCTTATCGCCACCGCCGATACCCTCTCCCGGGCTCCAGCTACTACGCAGGTTGCCAGTTTGGAAGTCGACTCCCTCGATGTAGAGCGCTTCGTAAACAACATCGTGAGGGGATGGCAAGACCTCACTGCCCCAGGTCTTGAGCAACTGCGCAAACACCAGGAGGAAGACGGAACCTGCATGGATCTGGCTCGTCTCTGCGAGCGTGGGTGGCCGCGGCGGGCGTCGCAAGTTCCTGCCCATCTACGCTGCTTCTGGAGCACAAGGAGCAACATCACAGTCTGCGAGGGGCTGCTGCTCTACAACAACCGGATCCTGGTTCCTGCGGTGCTCCGACGTGACATGCTGACCAGACTGCATGAGGGCCACCAGGGGATTGGCCGTTGCAAGGCACGGGCGCGCGAGTCCGTGTGGTGGCCGACACTCAACTCTGAACTGGAACAGCTGGTGGCCGGCTGCGAGACCTGCGCGCAGACACGGGTACAGCGCCACGAGCCGCTCATGGGCTCCCAGACTCCGAGCAGGCCCTGGTTTCGGGTCGGAGCAGATTTGTTCGAACAAGGGGGACGTCACTACCTCCTCACTGTAGATTACTATTCGCGCTACCCGGAGGTCATTACCCTGTCGTCGACGTCTTCCTTGGCTGTTATCGCAGCAATGAAAAGCATTTTTGCACGCTTTGGCATTCCCACCGTCGTCATCTCCGACAATGGGCCACAGTTCTCCTCAAGAGACTTCGCCTCCTTCGCTGCTTGTTACGGCTTCCATCACGTAACCAGCAGCCCCCGGTACCCGCAGGCAAACGGAGAGGCTGAACGCATGGTGCGGACAGTGAAGGACCTGCTGGCCAAGTCGAAGGATCCCTACCTGGCCCTGCTCGTCTATCGCGACACCCCGGGAGTAAGTGGATGGAGCCCAGCGCAACTTTTGATGGGGAGAAGACTGCAGACCACCGTGCCGAAGCTTGAGGAGGCTTTGATCCCTCGATCGCCTCCAAGGACACAATTCCACCAGCGAGACTCGTCTGCTCGACGCCGACAGGCGCAGGACTACAACAGGCGCCACGCCGCACGTCCACTCCGCCCGCTGTCTCCAGGTGAAGACGTTTGGCTCGCAGATGTTCCTGGAGCTGCGCGTGTCCTGGGGCCAGCTAGACGACCTCGCTCGTACGTCGTACAGACTCCCACAGGCATACTTGAGCGGAACCGTCGTCATCTGGTTCCGTTTACACCATCTCAGCCTGCAGTGGAGACTGCTAGGTCGCCGGTCCCAGACGCTCCTGCTGCATCGACCCTGCCTCCAGTGCCTCGTCATGCTGCTTCGCCTCCTCCGCAACCCCTACAATACTCCACTGGGTCTCCGCAGTCTCTGGCGGAATCCCCGGTGCTGGGCACAGCATCAGAACGCCACGGGGTGCCCTCCCAGCAGACACCAGTGTGCCCTCAGCAACAGGGCAGAGTTTCTCGCTTCGGGCGACGCATCAAGACGCCCGAGAGACTTAATTTATGAAGACAACAAGTTTGTGTCTTTTCCCCGAAGGGGAGATGTAGAGGCCGCAAGTGGCGCCCCCTCACTCGTTGGTTGCTAGCCTATATTATCGGCGGGCTGAATAAAGTCACTCACTTGCCGACTGGAACCCGA
>JAZHYW010001296.1:0-10890 GCA_037355805.1 Ixodes ricinus
TGACTGGTTTACTTTTTTTCTTTTACATTGTCCTCGTAACTGGGTGACTCCACGAGAGATCGAACCAGCTGGTCCACTCAACATTTTTATTTTTTCTGTTTTTTTATATGTGATGTGCACTCAAATGAATCGCACGAAACAGAACTTTTTGTCTCGAAACCGCGTTTTCACTACGAGAAAAAAAAATGTTTCATGATTGTGCGACGACGACGCTCCCACCGCGAACTGCATTAGGTGCCAACTTTGGGGTCCTGTGGAAGGCAGGCAAAGAGTGGTACGCAAAAAATGTTTCCTGTTTCATGTAACACACCAAAGTGTAAGTCCACTGCATGCAAATATTGCGTGTTTTATGAAATAAAAAAGTTTATAAAAAATTCCTAACTTTAGGCCAGGTGCAACAAACACTAACTTTCAGGCCTTCTACCTCAATCTGTATGGCATTAACGAGTTCGAAAGCTACACATAATATAGGCCAGGGCATCTAAATTATTCGTGAAAAATATGAGCTTCCGATAAAAATATAAACATAACAAAAAGTTATTTTAAAAAAACACGTTTTGAAAAAAATGCCCATTATGAAAAAACAAAATAAAAAAACCCGGTGTCGATTTCATTAAAACTCTGGGGTACAACTCTCCTTAGGCAAGGCAAAAAGAAAGTGCAAAAAACATGTTGCATCATTTGCTTGGTACAAAAATTGTAAGCGGTCAAAGTGGCGGTTGCAAAGCGTCTTTACTCCGGCGTTTTTCGTTTCTCCCCGCTGCTATCTTTTTTTTTTCTGAAAAAATTCAACTTTCTTTTTTTGTCACAAATAAGAAACTTTTTGTGTTGTAGCTTGCTGTCAGAGAAGATATCCTTCCAGATTTTCTTTTGCTTGTGGCTGTCTACGGGCACTCATGAAAGTTTACGCTCATGCGTGCAACGTTCTGGTGGAGAACCAGCATATCACACTTCTGTGTTCGCATCAGTTTTGTAGCTGCCCCGGTCACTTGTGAAGAACAAACAAACACGAAACGATGATTCCTGTTTCGGCCGCGCCGTAAGCGAAATACGAGCTCCTACTCGGTGAACCACTGCAGTGTGTGTTTGGAAAAAAGGGGGGGGGGGAGGCTGGGCAAGGCAGGACTTTTTGAACTTGATCGCGGTTGGACTTAGCATGTCTCGTTTATTAGAACTGTAGATAATAAAAGAACAACGCTTCGGGTACAAGGGTACAGTACGGCGGAGCCAAGGAGGAGGTTTACGTTTGCCCGGGGTATACCTGGTTCGGGGTCGCTCTCACTGTCAGGAACTGGTAAGATATTTGAGCTCGCGTTTACCACTGGGCAAACATACACATCCTCCTAGCTCCGCCTTAACATAAGCGCACCGTACTCCTGTACCTGAGGCGTTGCTCCTTTATTCTCTACAGTTCCAATAAACGCGACTCGAGCAGTCTTCTGCCTGACTCCGGCACGAACATTCATGCGCTTCCTTCCTTGCGTCTAAAGACGTAACAGCTACCTAAAGATGACGGCTTGTCAACGCTTACCCCTTGAAGGAAATGTGGACAATTCACTGAACTCTGATCGCATCAAGGTGGATTACTGTGACAGTTCATCTAGACTCTTTTAGAATGCGTGGTGGCAAAATTGATGTCTTCTCGGCAGTGATATCATCTGGACAGCTGTGTGTTTGTGCGTGTGTGCCCAGGAAAGGCACACAAGATGAGCAGTGCGGTCATGTCCTTTTGGTGGCGGGAACTGCTGCAACCGAGCTCACTGCAATTAAACCTTTTTAAATCTGATTATAGCGAATGTGCCATCTTGACTTTGGTTCGAACTCGCAAGGCAGCCAGGAAGGCCAACAACAATTTAATTTTATGTGTGCCCGTTCTAAGCGACAGAAGCATCGCTAACTTTTGTGGTGTTTCGTGTAAATACATACTATCAGACTGAACTTGTATGGAGCGGTCAAAAAAGCGAACTTTTTCCAAGAGTGCAAAGAGAGACCAGTGGCGGGGAGAAGCGAAAGCGCCGGGGTCAAGACGCTTCGCAACCGCCACTTTTACCGGTTAAAACTTTTGTACCAAGCAAATGGTGCAATGTTTTTGTACGTTATTTGCCTGGCCAAAGGAGAATTGTACCCCAAAGTTTAATAGAATGAAAACCGGGTTCTTTTTTTTATTTCAATATGTATATATTTTTTAATGTGTTGTTCAAAAATGATTTTTTTTTATGTTTATATTTTTACCAAAAAATCATATTTTGTAAGTATATTTTGGATGCCCTGGCCTGTATTGCGTATAGTTTTCAAGCTCCTTAACGTCATACATATTGGGGCAGGAGGCCACAAAGTTAGTGTATTAGTTTCGCTTAGTCTTAAGTTATGCATTTTTTATATATTTTTTTATTTTATAGAAAACATAATAAATGCATGCAGCTGACTTAAACTTTGATGCATTATAAGAAACAAAAGCATTTTTGTCGTACCACTTTTAGCCTGCCGTCCACAGGACCGCAAAGTTGGCAACTATTGCAGTCCGCGGTGGAAGCAGGGCCGTCGCGCAATCTTAATTAAAGCATTTTCTTTCTCGAAGTGAAAACGCTTTCTCGATAAACAAAATTGAGCTTCGTGTGATTCATTTGTGTGTACATCGCATATAAACAAAAGAATGTCGAGTGGACTTGCAGGTTCGATCTGTCGTGGAATCACCCATCGTAAACTTTCATGAGTGCCCGTAGACAGCCACAAGCAAAAGAAAATCTGGAAAGATATCTTCTCTGACAGCAAGCTACAACACATAAATTTTCTTATTTGGGAAAAAAAAGTTCAAATTTTTTTAGAAAAAAAAAGTTAGCCATGGGGAGGAACGAAAAACACCGGAGTCAAGACGCTTTGCAACCGCCACTTTGACCGGTTACAATTTTTGTACCAAGCAAATGATGCAACATGTTTTCGCACTTTCGTTTTGCCTGGCTTAAGGAGAGTTGTACCCCAGAGTTTTATTAAAATCGAGACTGGGTTTTTTTATTTTGTTTTTTCAATATGGCCATTTTTTTTAAAATGTGTTTTTTCAAAATAGTTTTTTTTTATCGGAGGCTCATATTTTTTACGAATAATTTAGATGCCTATATTATGTGTAGCTTTTGAACTTGTTAATGCCATACAGATTGAGGTAGAAGGCCTGAAAGTTAGTGTGTTTGTTGCACCTGGCCGAAAGTTAGGAATTTTTGTACATTTTTTTAATTCATAAAACACAATATTTGCATGAAGTTGACTTGAACTTTGGTTTGTTACATGAAACAGGAAACATTTTTGGCGTACCGCTCTTCGCCTGCCTTCCGCAGGCCGCAAATTTGGCACCTAATGCAGTCCGCGGTGGGAGCGTCGCCGTCGCGCAATCTTGAAACATTTTTTTCTCGTAGTGAAAAAGCTGTTTCGAGACAAAAAGTTCCGTTTCGTGCGATTCATTTGTGTGCACATCACAGATAAAAAAAACAGAAAAAATAAAAATGTTGAGTGGACCTGCTGGTTCAATCTCTCGTGGAATCCCCCAACTGATTCTTTTAAAGAATAAACTGCTGCTTAAGGCTGAACTGCAATTTTGATCCACGGATTGTGTGTCGTGTGACGCTGTGTCACCGATCCCTGCCACTCGTGCTTTGCCCACGGTCGGAGGGGATCGAAAAATAGGCGAACTCTTATTTCTGTAATAACCAACATCAAAAGTGTTTAGTCCGGCAACAACAGGAGTTGGATAAACATAGTCGCCAATCGCCACTCGGCTTTCTTGAATAGAAGGCGTTGTGGCAGAGTGAAATGGCCAGTGCATCACCATGTTTTGTCCTGCAGTCTCTTTTTTTTTTGGGGGGGGGGGTGTACAGTTTTGGTGGTATCTGGTTTCAAAGTTCATCAGAACTTGCGGCAAAACTAAATCCATCAGCTCCAGCACGATGGCAACATTGATGGCATCGTTGCTTTCGTGCCGCTGCTGGTGCTGGGGTACTTAGTGCGTCTGCTGAGGAAATGCCTTGCAATGCTCATCATAAGTACTGCTCGACGCTTTGCGGAGCGTTCAAGTGCAGTCTGACGGCACTTGAACTGCCCGCTCTTACGAGAAGTGTGGCGCATTCAGCTTTCGCCATCAGTGTTGTCGTTCTCTTTCGAATAGTGTTTATCATGTGCATTCTCTAATGCTTGTACACAACTTTGTTGTTCTGTTTTTAATCTGCTGCCAACATCAAGCACTTGTATGATGGCGAGGCTACCTCATTTTTTTAATAAGGGGCGAAAGACACCTTTTTGTGACGTTTACAAACAAAAGATGGAATCGGAATAGAAGAGAAAAACACAACTTGCCCAAGGATTCCAGGAAAATATAAAAACCAGTCGGCTTCGTGCAACTGGCAGTCCCAATATTTAGGGTTTTTCAGATCAGTTAGAGTCCGCAAAGTCATTACTGGCAAGCAAAAAGAAAACACGCGCCAGTAACGCAAAGGCGTTACTGGCGCGTGTTTTGGGGATTTTATAGGATTTATCCGAAAACACTATAAGCAAATGCAAAATGCGTATTTACACTGTTTGTGTCATAGGGCTAGGTCATGCGAAAAATCTGCAATAGTTGCTTGCAGCGTTTCCTTGCAATGCTGGACCGTTAAACCTTCGACTGTGATGCAGAGTCTCTCTCTCTCTCTCTCTCTCCTTCCCTAAATCTTTCGTGTCGTCGTCCAGGACCCTCCTCCTCCCCCTTCTTTGCCAGGATCTTTCGTGACGTAAACTGGCTTCCATAATAAAGTTCAACCCACTTAGACGATAATGAAAAAATTCAAAATTTCAGTCGACATAACCGATTATCGTATCTGGACTAGAAACTGATCATTTCCAGTCTAGAAACTCTAGAAACTGGTCGTTGTAAGCGGTACATTGTTATATGTGGTATCATTGTAAGTGGTTTGCACTGTAATATTAAACTGGCTTACATGTGAAATCTAGCCCCCATGCGATCTTAGTGCGCAGACATTGTGGACTTCAGCTTTGTCAGCATGACCAATACTTGGCCCTTTTCTTTTGCTTTTGCTTTTTTTAAACAATTATCTCTAAAAATCAAGGCAACTAACTAATTGAATAAATAATAATTAAAGGGTGGTGATCAAACATGTTAAAAGGTTTGATCTATGCCACTTCTAATATATGTAATTTTTAAGATTACCAGAATACAATCCTAAATTTCATGTAATGCTAAGCAGTGAGCAATATTTATACTTCTAGCTAGTAACTACTGATCCAATTTTCTTTCAGATGCCTTGAGCTACTACGTCCACCAGCACTCGAACCCCGAGGCTGCCAACCTGCAAGAGGACCACGCTGTTCTTGTGCGGCAAATGAACAACACCATGAAAAACTTGCTCTCGGATCTGGACTGCACCAAACTGTGAATGGTTTTTTTCTTCTTTTATTCGCTTTTAAAGGAATTTTTTACATTTACAGTTTGATGTTGTGCCACACACTTCAAGTTTGTTATTGTCTAGTCAGACTTTTTTAATCTTTACAGTGTGGTGCCTCGGGCATGTTTGACCAACAGGCGTTGCACCGCACCATGAATGTTTTTGTTGTTCATCCCAGCCAATCCACCGTTGAGAGAGCGTCACGTTTCCTTGAGGCCCAACCAGAATGTAACGTTGACACCCTCCCGGCGCTGAATTGGCTGGGGTGACTGTAGCCTTTGCTGCGCTCGGACGAAAGGTGAAACAATGTGTTATCTTGAGGGGTTTATGTTGCGCCACACACTGAATGTTTTTATTGTCTAGTCAGACTTTTGTTTTATCTTGTTTAGTGTCTCAGGTATATTTTGAGGGCACCATGCAATGTTTCTCATAGTTCTTGTCTAGTCAGACTATTTTTAGTGTTATAGTATTGCAGGCGTATTTTGAACATGCCCGGAAATTTTAGTATGAATAAGGCATATCAAAGTATTGGTAAATTCAGGTTTGTAATCATTATTCGGATACTCTAAATGGTGTTTTTTGCTGTTTGCCTTTTAGGTTAAGGTAAAGCAGGTTATGTGCGAGGTAAAATTTTCAAAATAAACATGTTTTTATAAAATTTTCTACACTTTAGAGCATGACCTTAACAAAACAAAGTTATTGAGCCCTGGATTTACCAATCCTTAATATGTTATTTATTCGTGATAAACTTTGCAGGCGCATCCAAAATATTACGGAAATTGTCAAGTTTTTGGCATGGAATGACCCTATACTAAGCCACTAAAGGATTGTATAAAGTTTCAATGCAAATAAAATAGTTGTGACAGTTTATTGCCTGTGTTTTCAGTATGGCGAAACTGGATTTACTGAGCATATGATAAAACCAGCCATACTGGTCACACAGGTACACTGGCTGTACCGGTTTCACTGGCTAAACCGGTACAACCGGTGTACCTGTATGTCCAGTAAGGCTGGTTTTATCATATGCCCAGTAAATCCAGTGTTACCAGTGCATCCAGTATACCCATGTTCAATAATCCAGTTTGATACTGGTCCAGTATCCCCAGTAAAACAACCAGTATTCCCAGTATATCCGTTTAATAATCCAGTTTGATACCGGCCCAGTATTTCCAGTAAAACTACCCAGTTTGCCCGTCCAATAATCCGGTTTGATACTGGCCCAGTATGCCGAGTATGGATTTTTTTTTTTTTCAATAGGGAGGCCGTCTAGTACCACACCAAAAACTTCTGGCTGCTGTTGCCAGTGTCAGTGACGACACTGCTTTGCAGATTCCCCGCACCGTCAACACTTCGGCGCACAATCCGCAAGCAAAGGCAGCGGGCGAATTTCCGAGTACAGCATATCATCTTGTAGAGCCGACATGCAAATGCCCACAGAGTTCAAAGTAAAGTGTATTGCAGCGCAAAACAGCAGTGCGCGACATATTATGATAATAATGACTGTTTTACCCGCATGCAGACCACATCCAAAGGAGATTCCTTTCTCCACCACGATAGTGGAGAGGGCGACAAGCGAAAGAATCCTGATCTTCTTCTCTACCGAGCGCTACTTGAGCTGTCACGAAGCTCGTGCGACTTCGTTGGTTCAGCGGACGGGAACTTTAAAAAAGTGACCCCGGCACAGTTTTACTAACAGACAGTTTTACTACTAACAGACAACGGCGTGGTAGTGTCAATGGTTTACGGCTTGCTGCCCAACAAATCTGGAGCTACATACAAAATGTAAGCATTCAAGAGCTCTGATAAACGTGTAAAACGAAACGCTTGGCGATCCCATTATTGGATGTGTTCCTAAACACTTCAAAATATGTTCGCTCGTTTTAAGGTTTTTCTACGTCGTTCTGAGTCAAAATGGGGGGCCAACTGACTTGCGGTGGCTTAGCACGGACTTCAAGATAGCGGTCATCAACGATACAGGGATGCTTTTTTCACTTATCCCAGTCGGGTGGTCACCAGAGTCGCTACAATTCAGATGACGAGTTTGCTGCTCTTGTATGCGGCGTTTTATTTATATGTCTTATTGTTGTGTTCAGGTAATCCAGTTGGTTACTTTATTTCTTGTTGAAGTTTTCAAATGGGAATGCTTCCGTGCACTGGCCTTCTTGCCGATCGCCGACACTACCGAGGCCTTCAAGGACCTTCTCGAGGTTTCCCCTACCGATGCCTCACTCGTGGCGGACTACTTCGAGAACGTGTATATCGGGAGACCCCGTCGAAACGGCTTGTCGTCGGTTTGGTCAGTCAGAGAATCAACCTTAGCAGAAAGGCCAAGGACGAACAACAGCATCGAAGCGTGGCTCCGGGGACTGCACGTAAGAACTGACCTAATCCTCTGAGAACTAGGACGTTTTCTGCTAGTACAATTTTTTGCATTTGTGGCTCGGCAATTTCCGGTACGGTGCGCACTCGAAAAACTTTTTCCACGAGTGTGTGTGAAGATTCTCTTTTTTCTTTTTATCCTTGACAGAGATGAAGCTGGCTCAAGCAGAGGGCGGCACGACATCTTCGAGGGTGTCCAAGAAGCACGTCGACAGCAACCGGCGTCTTCAAATCATTGTGAGCCGCTACAAGGGTCGCAATCGTCTTGAAACCCTGAGGGTGGCAGCTCGGAATATCGCTTTTTATATTTGTTTTTATTTCGCTCAATAAACCTGTTGTTTTCTAAGTACAACGATGACTTGTTTGGATGTTCCCCTCTTCAGCAAAATGAAATATACCGTACTAATCTTTATTGCATGCACAGCCAGGTGAATATATGTTGGGCAAATTCAAATATCAGGTTCGCACTGAGACAAACGTTCCTAGGGACAAATTCCCCTATGACGAATGTTCGGCTGTGACGAACGGGCCTATTACCAGTTGGCCTATGACGAATGCGCACATGACAAATTGCTCCAAATCGAAAACACAACAGTCAGCGCACCTTCTAGCATCCGGAGACCGAGGCGAATGCTCACAAATGCATAAAACACAAATTCAGGATAGGTGTTATTTTGAGACCCAGAAACGTATACGAGAGTACAAATATCGACCGACGCTTCAAAGGAACTATTGCAGCCTGCCGATTGGGACGGAACCTTGCCCACGAAGCTCACAAACCTAAACCACTATACATAAAAGAAAGAAAAAAAAACGAAAGAAACGTTAGGTTGGTTCAAGACAACAAAACACCCAGCTCGACAAAAAAAAACAACAACAGCATGGCAAACAAACAAAGCAACAAAAGAAAAAGAAAACAAGCAGTGCAAAACGCCGCAAGGAAACCCTAAAAAATTCAACAAACAAAAAACACGCCATAGAATGGACAAAGTTTCTCCACCTTCGCCCCAATATATCCGCCTATCCACTAACAGCAGCCAGCGCGTGGAGGAACAGCAAGCACAGACCATCGATACGTTAAATAGAGGAAGAGAAAGAGGGAACGAAGGAAAGATGGACGAACCGGGAAGGAAAGAGGGGCAACTATAGATCCAGGGCACACACCTTTCCTTCCTGAACAACTCTTTCTAGTGAGAAGTATAGATCCACACACGCACACTCAAAAGAAAAGAATCCAAAGCCCGGGCCAAAAGCGAAGGCCTATGCCCACAGGCATGCGTCGGAGTATAGCATGCAAGCAGGCAGGCAGCAACATCTATCGGTTGGATTATTCAGGGCCCAGGCCATAAGCCATCTCTCGCCGGGCTCAATTCACGCGCTCGCCCGGAGGCTCCGAGATCCTCTTTCTTCCTCAAGGTGAGGGAATTCTGAAGGGCCCTAGGGACGGAGACCAGTTGCTGCTGGAAATATCGCCGCACGGGAAGAGCTCGCGGGAGGCGAGGTAGTCCCTACTTGTTTTCGTATAAGCACGCTCAACATCCCGGCGCTTCCGACGTGAAAACTAGACAGAGTTTTAGATTTAGCCAGTTTACGCTATCGTTAATATTGCAAGTAACTATAGCGTGACGAGGTTTTTGTTTTGTTGTTGTAGCTGTTTTGACGAGGCCTATGTTAAAGAACGCTGCAGACATCCCTATCGAGAAGTGTTCCCTTTTCATTACCTTAGAATATAGGCCTCCTTGTGGAGTTCTTTTTTTATGTGAGTAAAAAGACCAACAAAAGAAGAAAAAGATGAGAGAGGTACAAAGTGAAAGAGAGAAATAAAGAAAGAGGAAGAGAGAAAACAACATCAAGCCAGGTTGAAATAATGTACCTGAAGAGAAGTAAAGAATGTGTTTGCGTTAGTTTACCGCGCACGATCAGTTTAAATTGTGCACCCGGAGGAACAGAAAGGATGCGCTATTTATGTGTATGTATGTGGGTGTGCTTTTGTATGTGTGTGTCTGTGTGACTCTGCGTGATGGCGGCTGAATGGCCAATTCGAAAAGCCGCATTGGCGTCTGGTGGGCATTGCTTTTCAATGGGTGCAATTTTCGCAAATGTGATAGTATGTCTGTTTATCACTCTTTGTGTGTTTCGCTCGAACACTGCAACCCCATATGTGATTCGTGAGACTTCTTCAGCTCTTGGTTTAAAGCTAGAAGTCGGATTGTAAAGCTTTGGGGAGTCTCCTACCTCGCACTTAAATATTTCAGTGTATCCTTGCGTTCTTTAGTAATGTATTCGTAATTTGTTTTCTCTCTCTTTGCCTTTACCCTTTTATTGCACGCCTGTTTTATTTGGCAGTGTAGTACGTAATTGAAGGAGTCTATTTAGGAAAAACAATACAAGTCCTAATATATTACCTTTCCGATTAAAAACAAAACAAAACACAGTACCACCTATATAGTAAACCAGGGACACTCCACCAAATCCACGGTGAAAAGATTATAATTGTTGAAATCTTCATGTTAAGATGCGTTCTTTTGGCCTAATCACGGGAGAATTATAGGTCCTATTACTTATTATAACTTTACCAGGAAGAGTTGTACAGGGTTATGCACTCTGGCAGGAGGAAGTCTTTTGAAAATTACGTTTCAAGTTTTCTTTAGCGTAAGCGTTCTGTTTACAAATAGAAGTTAGAAACTAAAATTAGCATAAACAAATTAATTACTAAAATACCAGAAAAGAGCAGCGAGCACGCACATATATTTCGATATTGCACAAAACAGGAACTTATATCAATAATAATCAGAATCAGCACAGCAATTATCAGATGGAAAAATCCGCGCAGAAGAAAAGAGAGTACACACCAAAAAATAAAAGTAGATGAGCAAACCATTGAAATGCGCGCATTGGAGGTTTATTTTGCCCCATCATAAAATAAATGTAGACATAATAAATAAAATGCACAATCCACAAAATGCAATACTGTACTATTATAAATAAAGAATTATAAAATTTAAAAACGATTAATTCAGGATAAAATGAGAAACAAACTTTAAGCTATGCAAGAAGTTAAATTAAAGATACCTTCGATCTTTCG
>JAZHYW010001297.1:0-31222 GCA_037355805.1 Ixodes ricinus
CGGCCATCGGGAAGCAAACGTACCGCACGTTGAAGACGCTGTTAACACCAGTGAAGCCAGAACAAAAGTACTATGCGCATCTGGTCGCGGTCCTCAGGGAGCATTACGCTCCGAAGCCGATGGTGATCGCCGAGAGATTCAGATTCAACCGGAGGGCCCAGCTCGAGAAGGAAACGGTGGCGACATACACGGTTGAGTTAAAAAGGCTCGCGGCCACCTGCGAGTTCGGGCAGTTCCTGGATGAAGCACTCCGGGACCGTTTTGTCGCGGGGCTAAAGGACCAGGCAGCCCAAAGCAGAGCTTCTAAAAAAGAAAACTCTAACTTTTTCGGCGGCATGCGACATTGCCAGAAGCATTGAACTGCACGAGCAGAGACCAAGATATTTCAGCCAGCAGCCTCTGAACAACTAGAGGTGAACGCCGTCCAACGTCTAGGCCCAGACAGGAACGTCGGAGCGGCGACTTTTGTGGAGTCAGTATCTTTGCTATTTCGCATGTACTGGGCTTTTAATATTCAGAGCGTTCCAGGAGAACTGAGGCCACTGAGTGTGATGCAAATAATAATGGGAATGCGCTTCACGCCTCCAACAGCCATGAGCCTGACCTTCATGACATAGTGGAGGCACTGCAAAAAAACTAAATCGAGACTCGTTTTGCGTGTGAAAAACATACATGTTTTATTATTTTTCTTCCTTTCTATTCACGAGTGTACACCACATAGTTAAACATTTGCATTAATCTTTTATTTAGGTGGTTGAAGAACCAATATTTTTTGCCCTATTGACCTTTTCTGGTGATGGCGGAGGATGTTGTAAGCAAAGGATAAGCTAGTAAGGGCTAGCGATTTGAGCCTCAGAGTTTGGGCTACCAATATTTATTTCAGTCACACAAGAGAGCTGTACTTTTACCAACCTTCTTGAAAATATTGGCAATTCATTGTGTACCAGCAACCAGTGCAACCTTTCAAAGTGTGCACTGATATTTCTTTCGGCATTGTTGTCTGCATACACGTGTATAATTGTGGGCTGCAACAGTGGGTGTACCTGTGTGCCTACTTTTACAAAAAGATAGTGAGCTCCTTTTTACTTCATGGAGAAATTGACAGAAGGCACTAATAGTACACGGGAAAATGCCGGAGCGGTGTTCACAATCATATTGATTGTGATAGTACATCTAGAAGTATTGGAACTGCAAATTAAATAAGAGGTTATGTACTTCAAGTAAAGTGGTAAGTTCTCAACGCTCAACATTATTGTAGTAATGTAGCATAACTAGAATGTACTTTCAAGGTAAACACAAATACTTTTAGAGCGATAAATGTATAGGCCAAACCAGGCTAAAAGTAGCGTAATCAAGATCACGAAACGCCCGTGGCTGAAGTGTTCGCGGATGAAGCAATGGTGGCTGAAGCACTCGTGGCTGAAGCTATGGGGGCTGAAGCGTATGTGGTTGAAGCGCCGTGGGCTGAAGTGGCGATGAAACAATAGGCCTCGGCTGAAGCGCCGGTCCCTAAGCTGTTGAGCGTCGGTCGCGTAAGCCTCCGTGGCAATCTCCGCTCGCTTGAGCGCCGGTCGTTGAAGCTGACGTTACCTGACAGTCTTGATCTCAATCTCCATGTTGTTTTAGACGGCGTCTTTGACATCGTCAAGGACGTTGTCCTTGAGGTCATCCTAGAGGTTATCATACGCGTCTTTCTTGACGTCGTCCTCTAGGACGACTTTGAGAGAGTCATCCTCGGCGTCGTTCTAGACGTCGTCCTTGAGGTCGTCCCAGAGGCCATTTTGAGGTCGTCGCCTAGGACGTCGTCCTTCTATGCCGTCCTAGACGTCGTCCTTCAAGTCGTGCTATAGTTTGTTCAAGATGTCTTTTTTGGCGTCGTCCTCAAGGAAGTCGTCCTCGACGCCGTCTTTGCCTATTTTTTATCTAATTCTTTGCTGTCGCGATGTCACGACGCCGTCTTTGCCAATTTTCTTTTCTAATTCTTTGCTCTCACAAAGTTCCTGCAAAGCTACCGCCGAGTGGGCTAAAGCGCTAGCGGTGGCCTATCTGCTAAGCTATCGGTGGCCGAGTGGGCTAAAGCGCACACCCAGCTCGACGCGCGTGGAGCGAAAGCTCGCGCTGCAGAACCAAGGGATCCTGGGTTCGAGCCCTACCCCTGCCCGCCCTCGATCTGGATGAGCATCGTACCGGCGTGCGGTCGTGTATCACTACTGCGTGGTGCACGTTAAAGATCCCAGGCTAGCGGTTGTACTGCACTGGCTAAATTGCTCATCTACAGCGAGTGCCTCGTCGGAACTTCAAATGGCTGACCAACTACACGCTGTATAAATATCCCCACAACCAAATTTTTTCCCAGTATAAAAGGGTTCTGATCGTCATCATTCTAGGGTGGAGAATCCGTACCACGCGGCGGCCCCGCGTTCTCCCGGCTCAGGAATACGGCGGCCCCGCGGGAAGGGAGAAAGAGAAAAGAAAAAGAGAAATACATTTAATGCACGACGACGCTTACTTTTGCTTATCTATATGTTTTTTGCCACTAATCAGGCAGACGCCGGTGGTGAGGCGGGTTGCCTGGTCTCTTTGATGTGGACAACATGCAATATTAGCTGAGGCCAGAGCGTGGGTTGTGTTTCCCTGGGTGGGGTGATCTAGCTTTCCTAGTTGACGGTTGTGGAAGGAGTCAACATAGATGAGGTGAGGTAGTAGGAGATGACTGCGCACGGGAACAGCTCCAGTGGGTTTGGAGGGCATTGGGGTAACCAGGGTATTGAACCGAACCCGAACCGTGAACCGAAAACCGGAAAAAAACGTTATTTTCGCTCGAAACGGAGTTGAGCCGGAATGAAATAATTTTTTTCGCTCCGAAGCGGAACCGATATCTTTTCTATGTGGTTTTCGGTTCAAACGCGAAGTCAGGTCGCGTGAAAAGGGCGTGGCAAAAAACACAGTAAACAAAAGAAGTAAACCAAAAATGTGAAAAAAAGCAGCTTATTTTGGCGCAAATAAAGAAAGCCGTGCGCTTGTTAAGAGACTACGCGTTCAATGTGTTTTGACCCTGATCAGGAAGCTAGGATTGAAGAAACCGATGATTGATTGTCCAACGCGGTGAATGTCCACGCTGCATATGCTCACCAGGCTACTTAAACTAAGAGGCGTCGTTGGAGAATTGCTCTCAAAAGAAGAAAGCTCCAGGTCGACTAAAGACGTACGGGCGGAAGTCAAAGCGCTCGCAGTATTGCTTCGCCCGGCAGAAGTGGCGACGAAGCCATTGCAGAGGGAACAACTCACTGTAGGAGATTTCTACGGCGCATGGCTGAGATACTCCATGGACACTTCCAACATATTGTCGCCGTTAGCAAAGGCCTTGGTCCAGTCAATGAATAAGAGGGACCGACAACTTCTTGACACGGATGTCTTCTGTGCAGCTGTGTACATGGATCCCCGCTACCGTCTTCTTCTCACCCCTGAGCAAAAGAACCGGCCCACGTTGCATTTGACAAAGACTTGGAGAAGGATCACAGCTCTGCAATGCGAGCACGATTCTACCTTGTCTTCTGAAACTGCGGCGGCTCCAGAAGATCCGGAGGACGCCTTGGAAGCGCTCCCGAAGAAAAAAGAGGTTGAAGCTAGCGTGCATGTTCGAGGTACCAGTATCCAGGGCCGTAACCAGGGGGGGTTAGGGGTTCTGACCCCCCCGAAAAATATTTTTATAGTATAGTGCGTGGTACATGGTCGGTGCATTTGCAGCCAGCCGATTTTAATCTCCACCTCTGCGCACGCGCAGTGGCGCCGGTCGGCTACCGGGTACCAAACCGGACCGGTTCTCCGGTTTGCTATGACTCTCCATTATATGCCACTGATGCACATCATTCATAGGCGAAAATAAGACAATAGACATTTTCAAAATGGCCGCCGTTGTCCCCGAAAACCCCCCGAAATTTTTTCTGGGTACGGCCCTGCCAGTATCCCTCTTTATATAGCATGCCTCCTGGAAATGCTAGACAAGGAGCCGTGGCTTTCAAGGGACGCTAAGGTGTTGCAGTTTTGGGAGGAGACAGGGGACTCTGCGCATGGGCGCAAATAGCCATGGGAGTGCCTGCGAACCAGATCCGCGAGGAGCGAGCCTTTTCTGCACTGGAAGTTCATTTCATCGTCTCAGAAGTGCCGTTTTTCTCCGGATTTGCTTTACGACGTCCTGCTTCTTCGGTCAGCTGCCTGATATAGAACTGCGCTTTCACCCACGTCCCAAGCTGCCGCAGCACTAGCTCGTTCGTTCCACACAGTATTGTAAGATTTTGCTTTTTATATGTTACACTTTTATAAAATATGCGAAGTTCAAATTTTGCTGTCGGCAACTGTTTTTGTCGCATATGAGTACGAACCGGTTCGAACCGGTTTGAAACTTTATTTTTCACTCCGGAGTTGAACCGGAGCTGAACCGTTTTCCCTGAAACGGAGCGAAAACCGGAACGAAAAACAGTTTGGTTCGACACCCTGGCGGTAACACCCGCACACGTGGCAGGATGGGTGGCCGTGACACTGTTAAATTCGGTGTTGAATAGCGTCATTAAGAAGGGCGAGCATCTGGGCCAGCCGAGTGAGGTAAGTGTCATAATGGGGAAAGTGAGTAGGTGGAGGAGGGAGGGTCCGTGCATTCTGGCGCAGGTCTTTAAGTAGCGCACGGTTTTGTTTCCGGTGCTTTGCACGATGCACCTTATTGCAATTGGTGTCCGGCCACGCTATGGGATCGCTCGTTATAGAGGCTTGACGATCAAGGCTATGAGCTTGCTCATTACCCGTGGCCCCCTGGTTGCCAAGCAGCTACTTCAGTACGACGTTTGTGGAGGCGTGATTGTGCATGATAGAGGCTAGTGTGTCATGGGTGTGGAGTGAGAGGGTATTCTGCACAAAAGCTCGAAGGGAACTTTGACTGTCCCTTCGAATGGTTATGGTTGGTGTGGTACGCGAGGGGAGACGAATGGCTTCAATTATGGCGAGAACTTTAGCGTCAGTGGTGGATGGGACTGCCGTGCTGTCACACACAATGTTTTCGTAAGGCCCGACGATCGCCGTAGTGAATCCCAGTATGGGCACCGTCCACATAGTAAGTCTTATATGTTGGAGTTGGGAGGTGGTCGGCTCTGGCTTGCCGGCGTCCTTGTTGGATCTTCGGATCCACATTCGTGGGTTTCGGCGGGTCTGTGATACCAGTAATTACGTCTCATGGTGGACAGCTTGGAGGGATAGCAGGTAGGTGTTTGGTGTCGTAGCCGAGTACTTGAAGGATGTTGCGGACTTGGTGAGAGGTCCGGAGGCGTTGGAGTTGAGCCTCCCAGTTGGCTTGAAGCTTTACTTTGATGGTGATGTAGAGAGCAACCGCTTGAGCATAAGTGTTCTTGGTGCACCGAGGTACCCGCATCTCTATACGGTCCGCGGGAGGGTACACGCCGCGGCGCCACCTACCCGTGCAGGGCGTCGTCGTCTTTTACATCTGCGGTTTCCGTATTTACGTCTACTCCTGCTCGACGACAGGGTTGGCCCCGTAAGACTGAAGCCGAGAAGGCGGAGACGAAGGCAGGGCGTGTAGAGGTGGTACGCTACATGCGAGCCGAGGATTCTATACCTTTTTCGCGGTCCACTGTTAAAGACGAAGACTAAGTGTCTTCCGACTGTTGCACTCATGATTCAATCGAATGATTGCGCTTTCATTTACATTTTTTTCCACGTGACGAGGCTGTTCGCTACACAAGCTTGAACTATTGCATGTGCTCTGTTTTACGCTGAGTTCGACCGCAACCAACACTACTGCCCAATGATGCCTATCAAGCAGTTCCAAAAGCACATTGTCATACTGCTCAGTCGTTTGTTTGCGTTGCTGTCACCGGTCGAGACCAATCAAGACTAGGAGAGAGCTCAGGATCACGCTACAGTTACTGCTTGCAATTGGTTTTGCAGGAAGTAGCACTTACAAAGATGACGAGAGGGTTGATGACGCAGTTTTGGATGATGCTTGGTTGGTATAATAGGAACTGCGCTCGGAATTAGAGTGAATAGGTATAGGGTTAATTTTGGGCTTTTTCTATACTCGATTTTAACCACCAGCTGAGACTACGGTAGGAGCTACGTCCTCTTTGGTCCAGTCATACGCCACTCGTTTGCCACATCATCACGCTCTCAGACATAACCACACGGAGAGCCATGTGAGGCGATAAGAGGGAGGCGGCTGATTCGTCCGGTGGTCTCGTAGCTCTCACAGTATACTCAAGTTAAGGGTGAACGAAGTATACTAAGTTGTAAGATAACAACATAATATGAAACTCAAATAGAATTAATTATGTAGTTTAAATCAAATGTAAATTACTTAATCGGAACATTAAAAAATGTAGATAGATTTTAATACAACCAGGCACTGAAGGAACGTGAAAAAAATAGCTACAAGCTTGATTATCTCGTAAAATACAGCTTGATTACCCTAATAAAAATAGCAGTTCAGCCCTGATCTCTTATGGGATCCTTTCAGGATTTAAGCCCTGGAGCCTTTTCAACCCCCCAGCCCTCCAAACGCGTTCAGCATTAAACTCCTTCAAACCTTCAAGCCCTTTCAGCCCTTCAGACACATCAACCTTTCAGACCCCTCAGCCCATCGAACCTTTATACGACCAAATGATAAACCATAAACCAAAAATGCAGTTTAAATCGTTTTTAGAAATTTATTTCAGACATTGAGTTTTACATGCACGTTGTAACTCAAAAAGACGATAAGAACCAGCCTTTGCTCAAACCCTGGCAAAAGAAGCCCTAGACAGAAGCAATCAGACAAAATAGGGACAACCGAGTGCTTTTCCTCCAAACATGTCTTGCAATGTACTCACAATGCCTCAGGGTGAATTCCTGGGATATAGAGTACTTCAACTAATAAAACAGAGCAGGTGCACGAAACGCGCAGAAACACGCTTTCAGCACCACGTTTAGCGAAAACCACGAACGCATATAAACGTCCGCCGCCGTTAGAACATCCTGAGCACAGTAACACTGATTGTGTCATATAAAGCGTCTCGTGGTCTGGGGTACGAGTGGGAGAAAATAAATAAGACGAGTGTGTGCATGAGCAAGGGGTAGACCCGACGACGTTCTAGTTTCTCTTGCCTCGGCTCTTCTTTACATACCAGTGGTGGGATTCGGCACCCGGGCAATATCGTCTTTGAGGAAGCTAGAAGCACCGCAGTACGACGATGTCTAACGAGAACAACAAAACCTTTCACCTGGCCTGCTCCATGAACAGGAACAGTAACTGCCCCGGCACTTCTACCTCCCAGGGGCGCACATCCCTAGCGAGCAGTGGTTCTTCTTTCTTCAACCCCTTCGAGGTCGAGCTCCCGTAAAAGTTAAATCTCGGGGATCACCGCGACTGGAAAAGATGGAGCACCCACTGGGAAAGATACCAAATCATTTCTGGAGTCTATCACCGGGACGCCACGACACAGGTAAACATATTTCTGTGCGTCATGGGTAGGCAAGCGGAAGACATGATAAAAACAAAACAGCGCAAAGACAAGGACGAAGTAGAAGGAACAACAGGACACAGCGCTGTAGAAGTTCTCGCGCCACTCCATCTGTCAGAAGCACAGCTAAATGACTATGGCGCAGTGAAGAGCAAGATTGAACTCTGCTTCATTCCGTGTGTAAACGTCATGTTTGAAATAGCGAAATTTAACACTCGGAAGCAAGAACCATACAAGACAGTGGAGGCCTTCCGCGACACACCTACAGTTTAGCTGACTCCTACTACTATGGACAACTTCGCAGAAGCTAACCCGTGACCGCATTGTCGCAGGTCTCCAGGACAGGAAGCTGAACGAAAAGCTCCAGTTGGACGTGGAGCTGGCGCCTCAAAATGCAACAGCGCCGGCACAATCTTTCGAGACCATGAAACGACAGCAAGCGGAGTTGCACCGCGATTACTCCAAGGAAATCGAGGAGCTCCACAAAAGACACCCAAAAGGGAACGCCAAGATAAAATACACACGCGCTCGAGGTACATCTAATCATGACCGAGATTCTAACAGTGCGGCGTAAAATTGCGTAGGGTGTGGCAATTTATACAAATATGAAAGAAAACAATGCGCCGCAAGAGGCAAGAAATGCAACGCTTGCAAAACGGTAAAACACTTTAAGAGCGTAGGCTTCTTCAAGCGTGTAGCAGGGTCTCACAGGTCACAAGTGCACAAACCAGGTCTCAACAAAGTGTTCTGGGTGCAGTGGTACACGCAAATAGCGGATATACTTGGTACATCAAGGGGAAAGTAAATAAGCCGGAGATTACATTCAAGGTGGGCACTGGGATGAACGTTACTGCCATTCTTCATAGCGAGTACAAGGTCAGGGAGATGGCGAAGCTAGAGCCAGCGGAGAAGATCTTCGGGGGGCAGTAGACTTGCCGTTGACAACTCTCGGGAATTTCCAGGTGACAAAAACTTGGAACGGCAGAACAACGCTAGAAACTGTCTACTGTATCGGAAAGTCTCCGAGATCCTGTACACGGTCTCCGGTTGATTTAAGCACTGAAAATACTGCCCAGGCTGAACGAAATCAAGTGTGAGAATTAACTGAAGCATAATCGCGTACTTCCCAAGCACCCATTTTTATTTCAGGAACTGGGAAGAGAGGTACTTTATACGATCTCACTTCATCCAGATTTTAAGCCTTCGCCACCAAGTCCTCCCGACAAGTACCCATCGCACTATGCCCAGTGTACAGGTGGAGATTGAGAAGAATGCAACATATGGACGTCATCGAGAAAGTGCAAAAGGCCACGGTCTGGTGCTCACCTATGGTGGTTGCCAAAACACAAGATGGAGCTCTCCGGATCTGGATGGACTATGCGCTGTTGATCCAACAGATTGCACGTTAACAAATCATCATGCCAATTGTGGAGCAAAACCTAGCCAAACTCAGAAAGAGCGACTGTCTTCAGCAAGCTGGGTGCGGATGCAGGACATTGCCACGCGCGTTGGCGGCGCGGGCGTGCGTGGCAGTGTTTACCGCACCTCGCATTCTGTTTCCGGCAGCCGATTGGAGCGGACGCAGAATGGCTGGCTCCCACGGAGCTGAGATAACGGCCGATGCCGGCCGCGGTGACTCGGATGATTTGGCTCCGAAGGAATATCGTATTTCTTTGCCGCCCCTTCCATCAGGTGATGCAATGAAGAAGGCAGTTGTTCTGCACTGCGATATTGCCGGAAGACCGTACCGCATCGAGGATTTTCGGCGGCCGCTGGATGAACTGGGTGTCATCAGGGAAGTGGCTGGCATTGGGGCATACCAAATGTCCCACGTCTGGCTGCTCAAACTTCATACCGACGTGGCCAAGCTCAAGTTGGTCGAGGCGGGGAGGCTCGTGGTCAAAGGCCGCACATGCCTCGTCGTCGACCCAACTAGGCAGGAAGTTCGAGTGAAACTTCACTGGGTGTCGTTCGACGTGTCAAACGAGGACATCCGAAAGGCCTTCGCGGATTACGGCAAGGTAAAGGACGTTTCCTTCGACCGGTGGAAGGTGGCTGGCTTCGAGGGGGCCGAGTCCACCACCCGGATTGTACGCATCGTACTCCGGGAGGGAGTCACCCTCGAGCGCCTTCCGCACCAGTTGCGTTTCGGAAGCGGCACGGTCCTAGTCGTGGTACCTGGACGAGCTCCGATCTGCCTCCGGTGCCGCAAGACTGGGCATATCCGGCGGGACTGCCGGGCCCCTAGGTGTTCTGAATGCCGCGACTACGGGCACGAGCAGCAGGACTGTGTGCGCTCGTACGCTCGAGCTGCGGTACGTGGTGCGGGCGATGACCAGAATGACCTCCTCATGGACGAGGAGGAGGCGGAGAGAGCGGCGGCTCCCACTGCGACTTCGACCGAGCAGCCCACCCCGGTTGACAAGGACGGCCGGCCAGACACCGGCCCGAAGGAGGCGAGCGTCGTGGGAGCGAAACAGCTGGAGACTGCAGCCTCCGCTCCTGCTGTTGAAGATTCGTCGACGTCTTCTTCGCCAGAAGGCGAAGCAAGGGACGTTGCCGCGACGGACAACGAGCCCGCCGTCTCAGAAATGGACCTTGACAAGACTGCCGTGAAGCGTCGCCATGAAGGCGGTGCTGAGTTATCTCAGGAACTGCGGCTACGTCAGTTCGAACGGAAGTGGAAGGTGGTGGCGGGGTGGAAGGGCGTCGGCAGGCCGTCGCGGTCTTCGTCACCGCATTTCCGCGAGAAGCTGTCCCAATAGGCCACCACTGTGCGAGAGGACTGCCGTGTATGAAGACGAGCCAAAAGGGTAAGCTCCGTACGCTGTGCCTGGTCCCACTTCACGATATACACGCTCGAAAAGCCTTTACGTATAGCGACCTTAAATGTACGGGGGCTCGCTGAGAGACGAAAGCAAAGGCAGTTGTATCGTCTAGTCATAGAGCAGGACCTCGACATAGTCGCTTTGCAAGAAACGAAGGTCGAAAGGGAGGACCAGACAGAGCGTATGGTGTGGCCTTTTACTGCAAGTTATAGCGTGTGCGTCAGTCACGCGGTAGGAACATCGGCAGGGTGTCTGTTGTTAGTTCGCGCGAGCCTGGGAGCGGATGTACAAAAGGTAACGACCTCAGAATCGGGTCGACTGATAGTATGTGATCTGGCCTTTTCGTCACACAAGTGGCGAGTCATTTGCATTTACGCGCATAACACAGTCGAAGAACGGAAAACGTTTTTTGAAGATATTCGGTCTTTCTTTGAAACAGAGCGTATAGTCATCTTTGTCGGCGACTTTAACTGTGTGCTTTCGGCACGAGATAAAACGAGTACACTTCCGTTTAGGGACGCGAGTACGGTTGTTTTAAATGAAATTGTGAATCACTGTGGGTTAGAAGACGTTGGGGACTGTTTTGGGGACACTAGAAATGTACCTTATACTCACTTTCAAGGGTCAAGTCATGCCCGTTTGGATAGGGCATATATTTCATTAGAGATTAAGAGTTTTAGTAATACGTATAGGAGCAAACGCAGACCCCATACGTTAACGTTAACGTTGCGTCCTCCACACTGCGCATGCGTCATACGTACGTACTGCGGCGAGGCTTGCGTACGTACGCTCGCTATCGATTTTTGCGAACGTACGTAGCGGCCCCCTGCGTGCCATCTCGTTGCTCTCGTCGCGCACGAGAGAGCGCGAGACTAGTCCAGTTTGAAAAATGGCGGCGGTGAGGCAAACCAGCGGAAGTGCTACGCGCATTGTACGTGTTCGCTTTACCATTGAAGATGACATCAACCTCCTCAAAGAAGTCAACGCGGCGAACCCTTTCGAGCACCCACAAAGATGGGTGTCGATAGCCAAGAACGTTGGCGACGCCGTCGAACCCAAAAAGGTGTTTACCGTGCGGTCGGTACGCGAGCGGTGCGACCTATTGCTCGCATACTTCCAAGCAAATGACCAGGCCAACATAAGAAAGTGAGTATCCTAAATAAAGGTTGTCGTGTTCTTCTGTTTTTCGTCCGTGTCCTTTTTTCCCCTCAGTCTCGGGTTTTTTTACAATGTTCGAGCTGCTTCTCGCATTTGCGTTGGCTGCGTGCACAGCGACCAAAACGAAAAAAAAGGCACCCGGACAATTGTGGGTCATGACTGATTCACGAAGCTCCTTCTTGCATTGCTTAGCACGTTTTATAGGACGAATGCTTCAGTCGCTCTGAACGCAACTGACGCAGATGTCTAAACCGGTTTTAGCTCAATCACTTGCATACTTGTAGGTCCGGCACGGAGGAACAGTATAGTGAAAAAGTGAAGCTGCTGACAGAGATATGGACTATGGCGAGCTCGTTTGGGTACGACGTGAAAAAAGGCCAGCATCATTCGTTGCCCAGCGCCAAAACGCTACTGCCTTGCGCGACAGGGCGTCCAGAAGGAGGCCGAAGTTTCTCTCAATGTGGAGCATCACCTTGTTTGTGATGGTGGATATCACTGAGTAATGCCTTCCGAAGTACTCTTGGAGATCGTACAAACGGTTGGGGTACGCCAACCTTCGCAGGCACATGCACAGAGCTTCTCGGGCTGATACGCGCTACCCCTGGGCGCTTGTCACGCTCTCAGGCATATCTACAGCCCTCACCAGCGTCGGAAAATCCGACTTCTCGAAGCGGAACTGCCTTCGAAAAGTCTGCTCTGAAAGAGCATCAATATTCAGGAGCCCCTCCGTGACACGCACAGCCTCCGCTTTGGCTCCCGTTTTCGAAGGATGAGAGCCTCGATATCACCCCAGCTGAGCTCCGACAAATAGTATGGATCCAGCAAAACGCTGGAGCGAACCATAGTTCAAACTGGTGGTCGCAGAGGCCTCCAAAAAAAAAAAAAAGACAAAACACGTACACAACAGGCACACGGAAACACGCACTTCCGTAACAAAGCGAGGAGAATCGGGGCTTTGGATTGGCTTGACCGAATACCCGCCTTGGATTGTTTGAAGCAGTTGACAGGAGCACATCTAGATGGCGCTAGAAGTCTATACGTATGCGTTCTTCTTCCGCTGTACTAAAAGTGCGTATTCGACGCGCTCCGTAACGTTCCGTCGACGCAACGTTAACGCTAACGTAGGGGGTTTGCGTTTGCCCTTATACGTATTACTAAAACTCTCTATTCTTCCTCGGAGTGTAGCGAATATCGTGTGATGCCCGTGTCATTTAGTGATCACTGTTTAGTTTTGTTTACACTTGCAAGCGCCAAGGAAAAAAGAAAAGATTTCTGTTGGGAGCTTTGGAAATTAAATAGTAAACTCACGAGTGACGATGAGTTCATGGCCGCTGTCAAGAATAGCTTAGGAGGTATCTTTAAAGGGGAAGTGAATGACTACGCTTTCAAATGGGAACAGTTTAAGCAAGAAATTAAAATGAAAGCAATGGAAAGAGCGAGCGCGATAAAGTATAGAGAAAGAAAACTAGAATCGCTTCTGCGCAGTAATCTGGAGTTACTTATCGGCGAAGAGAGTCGTTCGCCTGGTGTTTATAAAGATGATATAAGCACTTTGAAATCAAAGTTGGAAGTTCTGGATAAGGAGCGGTACCATGGAGCACTCGTTAGAGCGCGGGCAGGGAAGTTATTCTGTGGGGAAGCGCCGACAAAAAGAGCTCTAGGGGCTGAGAAAAGGTACGCTAGGCGCAACGAGATTGTCGAAATCGAATATCGCGGAGCCGTTACAAGAGATAGCGCAGAAATAGAGAAGGCTTTTTGCGAATTCTACAAAAATTTGTTTTCCCACCGAACCGTTGATTTAGCGAACTTTAGAAGCGAGTTTTTGCGCCTATTACCGCGGTTAAACAGTGAAACAACTTCCTTTTTAGAAGATGAGATTACCGTAGATGAAGTCGAAAATGCTATCGAGCATTTGAATCCTGGAAAGTCGCCTGGCCCAGACGGCCTAACAGCGGCCTTTTACAAGGCGATTAAGCATGAGGTTAGTCCGGTATTGTGTAGGGTTTACGCTGAAGCATATGAGCGTCAATTACTACCGCCGTCCTTTTGTCGTTCCCATACAATACTCATTCCCAAAAGCGAGGACAAGATAAAACTTAGGCAGGTGTCGGCGTATCGTCCTATCAGTCTAACAAACGTTGACTATAAAATATTTATGAAAATTTTAGCCAAACGCTTGCAATCAGTAATAACAGACATAGTAGGGCCACACCAAACGTGCGGAATTAGAGGACGGACTATAGTAACGAATATTCATGTCGCCAGAAGTGTTCTTGAGTGCTGTGACTGTATGCAAAGCGTGGTTGCAATGCTCCAGATTGATCTGGAAAAAGCGTTTGACCAGGTGTCCCACGAACTTTTGTTTAACATTCTAGAACACGTCAATGTCGGCAAAGTTCTGCTTCAGGGTGTACGTATGGCGTACAGGAAATGCTCCACGAGTCTCATTATCAACAAAGTTGTCAGTGAACGCATTGAAGTGTCCCGTTCTGTACGCCAAGGGTGTCCCTTGTCACCCCTTCTCTTTTGTATCTACATAGAGTCCTTTTGTTTAAGTATTATTAGATGCAAAAGTATTAACGGGTTTAAACTGCAATCGTGCGAGGTAAAATTGTTATCTTACGCCGATGATATCGCAATATTTTGTGTCGATAGAGGTGGCATAAGCAAGGCAGTGGAGCTGGTGAAAAAGTTTTGCAAATTTAGCGGTAGTGCTGTTAATTGGCACAAGTGCTTAGGTTTTTGGCATGGAGATTGGGATGCAAAGCCTAGTATATTCGAAAACGTGAACTGGGTAACTACACCAGTCAAATATTTAGGGATCCCGTTAGAAAATTATCGCGACAGTGACCCATACTGGCGAGGGCAGGCTGTGGATCTTCGAGAAAAAACGGAAAAGTGGAAAGGGAGGGATTTGTCGATGTTCGCGCGTGCCACAGTGTGCAATTTGTTCTTTGTCTGTAAACTGTGGTATGTGCTTCAGGTCTTGCACTGCTCGCGTATCAACGTGCAGAGATTGCATCGTGTTTTTGCGGTTTTTATCTGGGGATCCACCTGGGAAAGAACAAGCCGTACGAACCTTTTCAGGCGCGTGCGCGCTGGGGGACTCTCCTTAGCGCACCTATTTTTGCGGCAGGTTGTAAATCGCTTTATTTTTCTTCGTGACGTGAACGAACCTTTTCTGCGCACAGTGTGTCAAGTGCGCCTGGCCAGCTCATTGCCAGGAGTTGTTGTTTCGTCTGTGAGGGAATGTGAAGGGGGAATTTATGGCTATTTTCGTGAAGTGGTGCAAGCGACTCGTTTTTTGTGTACACGTTTTTCCTTAGAATATCTGAGCGGTGTGTCTCGGAAACAGTTGTACAGAGACGTTGTTGATGTTGTCCTCCCGGTTCCGTTGTATAGGTCTTTATATGTCTCTGGGAAGTGGCAGGATGTCCTTCAGCGAGTTAAGAAAATGACAGTTCCGCCGAGTGTTAAAACCTTTTTCTTCAAATTACATACTGGTGTCCTGCCGGTGAAGACGTGGATGGAGGATAAGGGGCTGTTTGTACCGTGGGGGGTAAATTGTTTACTGTGTCGAAAACCAGAGACTGTTGAGCACGTTTTTCTAGATTGTTGGGACGGGATTTTCTTTTGGGACGTCCTGCAACGCACACTGAAAAAGGAGTTTCCGTTAGATCCACAGGGTATCCGGTATCTAAGCATAGAAAATGATAATTGTGTCCCTTACGATCTGGTTATGCTTTTGGGCCTACACAGCATCTGGAAATCGCGCATGGCGGTTCGTCATGCAGAAGTTGATGCTAGGCCGGTTTCTGATTACTTTTGTGTTTCTTTGCGCAACGTCATTGAGGTGTGGAAAGCGCAGGAGTGTTGCCCGGACTGGGTGCCTGTTCTAGAAGAAGCGTTGCCTTTGAAACCTTTTTAACTATGTGTATGTAGTTTTTGTTTAACCATTGCGTCTGCTTTTATCATTCTGTACCTGGTTTTGACACCCATGCCTGTGCCATAAAGAAAAAAAAAGTGTTTACCGCACCTGACTCGTGCGGTAGCCAGGGTTCGATTCCTGGGAGCGCCGCTTCTTTTATTTTCTTTCAATTTAGATTTCCGGTAATTTCCAAAATAGTGTTGCTTGTTCTAGGTTAGAATATTCCACGCGCCGAATCTTCTATGCTCCGTTTTACCTTACCTCCAGCCGCAGCGGACGCTACGAGCTATCCCAGCCAATCCGGCTCTGTGGTCGTAGTCCGTGATACGCTTTCCGCGCGTCGCTGTGCCCCCTCTCCAAGGTAACGTGACCCAGACATGGCCTTGGATTGTCTCCGTTGGTTTGTAGCATCCGCTGCGCTCGGACGTAGGGTGAAACGGAGTATGCGGAGGGCAAGTTCGTCTGCTTCTCGCGCAGGGGGTATCGGTGACGTCAGAACGCCGAGCCCTGATTGGCTGATCGCGGTCCCCTATCTGAGCGTCGTCTGCTCCTTTGCAACGTCGTCTGCTCGCAACGTCGTCTGCGTCTGTTTTACCTTTCCTGCGACTTTTGCAAGTGGAGAGGCCAGATTCACGAAACTATCTTACGCCAAAAATATGCGTAAGACAAAACTTAAAAACAAATTCGTATTCACTGAACCGTAATTTTCGTAAGTTTTGCGCAGGTTACGACAAAATCCTACGACAGCTCCGAAGCTACGCACTTGTTACGATCAAATCAGCATGGCCGACAGCGTCGCGGTCGCGACGACCAACGGACGTTTATTTTTCTACGTGCGCTTCTCTCGCGTCCCGACTTCAAGCAGCAAGAAAAAGTAAAAAGTACTTGAACCAGACCACGACGAACAAGAACGCTGGATCCACAAACACCCGGGACAAGCTCCAACGGCCACGATTCCACCGACACCGACCAAGCGAACTCGGCAGATAGGCCTAGCAGCCACTCCGACTCGGTGACCGTCTGCCCACGACCGGCTGGCGTGCTGAATGGAATGTGCCCGCGCGACCCTTGTGAACTCTTCCCGTATTATACTGTGATCACTGACCTCAATTTTAGATTAAGAGGTCAATCTCTTCTTCTTGTCATCTCCTTGTTTTCCGAGGCAACGGTGACTTCGCCGGTGAAAAAGCGGTGAATATCCGACAGACGCAGGAAAGGTAAAGGAGCCATCGCTTTGACTAGCAGACGTAAAGCAGACGACGTTAACTGCGCCAACCCGCCGACGCCGTTAAAGAATGAGGAGTCTTGCCGCACACGAAAGGGGGAAAACGTATTTGGGAGGGAACTTGCGGACACTAACACGCTCACTCGGTTCTTAGCAAACAAACCTCGGCGTCTCGGGACACCTCGCCAGTGAGTACTTTGACTTCCTCCTTGATGCGCGTCTGCTAGTTGTTCGACAAAAACAACGAACCGCTCGAGTTATTTCGTCTGCCTTCTCTGAAAGGCGAAGTCGAGCTCGCTCGTAAAGACCTAGCACTTCCGAAAGTCGCAGGAAAGGTAAGACAGACGCAGACGACGTTGCGAGCAGACGTTGTTGCAAAGGAGCAGACGACGCTCAGATAGGGGACCGCGATCAGCCAATCAGGGCTCGGCGTTCTGACGTCACCGCTACTTCCTTTCTCATGCGCAGAAGACGAAAATGAGCCCACTTGCGAGGCGTATGGAGCCGATTTTTCCAGAAGTCCACGCGTGTACAGAAGGCGTGGCAAGCCAGTGTCAGGTCTCGCCTAAGCGCTCGATCCTGCTGTTACGCCACTATCGTCACCTGCGACGCTGTATTGTTATCTTATGTTTCCTTTTTATTTTTTAGGCACAAGTTCGCCCCATTAAACGTTTAGTAAGCTTCACTTTTCTTTGCCTCATCACTTGTCGTTCGTGACATTTTGGTGGAGGTGCGGACAGCTTGGCGAAGTCTCGAACGAATCGTCTATAGTAGGCACAGAGTCCGTGTACAAGGAGAACTTCGTCAACAAAAACACAGCATGGCTGTTTGATATTCCTGCCAGCCTTCGAGACGAAATCTTCCAAGGATGACATGACGACCCAACGGCTGGACACCTCGACGACAGCAGGAAGTTCGCCAGGATTCGAGAAACGTACTACCAGGCCGAGGCTACCGAAGACCGTTCACCTCAACGATTCTATCATGCCACGAGTGTCAGCGACGCAAAAAAACCGCCGACGAAGCCGTCAGGACTTCTGCATCGATTGCTCCCCGTCCAGGCAGTTCCAACGGATCGGAATAGATTTACTTGGCCCTTTCACGCCGTCAACGTCGGGAAACCGCTGGATAATCGTCGCCACAGATTATCTCACACGGTACGTCGAGACGAAAGCCCTCACATCAGGTGCGGCTGTAGAAGTCGCCAAGTTTTTTCATCGAGTCCATTGTCCTCCGGCACGGTGGCCCCGAAGTCCTCATTACAGACCGTGGATCATCGTCCATGGCCCAGCTGACGCAAAAATCCTTCGTGTCAGTGGCACCGGCCACCGTCGAACCACTGCGTATCGTCCGCAGACAAATGGACTAACACAACGGCTAAACAAAATTATCGCCGACATGATCTCTATGTATGTCGACGTAGAGCACAAGACTTGGGACGAGGTGTTAAACTACGTTACGTTTGCTTACAACACGGTGGCGCAAAGACCACAGTAATACACCCGTTTCAGCTGGTGCATGGCAGAACAGCCACGAAACGGTCTCGACGCGATGCTACCTCACGAACCAGCTGACGATGGGATCCCCGACGCCTAGGTGGTTGCTCAACGAGCCGATAAAGTTCGTCAGTTCGCCCGGCTCCGAATTCAAGATCAACAACGTGTCGACGCTACCCGGTACAACCTTCGCTGGATCGACGTTCGCTTCAAGCCCGGAAATCATGTGTGGGGTGTGGACCCCGACACGACGACGCGGTCTAAGCGAGAAACTCCTGAAGCGCTGCTTCGCACCCTACAAAGTGCTTCGTCGACTCGGGAATCTGAAATACGAGGTGATGCCCGACGGAACACGGACTTTGTCACGCCGCCCTCCACGACCGGAAGTCGTCCACGTCGTGCGCCTCCAAGCCGTACTAGGCGCGATAAGACTGTGAACTGCGATCTTGTGCAACGCTTGATAGGATTGTGTCCTGCCAGCTTCAATATTTTCCCATTTTTTTGTTTATCTTGCTGAATTTTGTTGACTTTCGTGTGCATTGAGACGATGCATTTTTAAAGGGGACTATTGCCACTCGTGTCAGCGAGTGAGCGCTTGCGTGGCCAAGTGGTTTACCGCACTTGACTATCGTGCGGTAGCCCAGGGTTCGATTCGTGGGAGCGCCGAGTCCTTTATTTTCTTTCAATTTAGATTTCCGGTAATTTCGAGAACATTGTTGCTTGTTCTAGGTTAGAATGTTCTACGCGCCGAATCTTCTGGGCCGATTGTTCTAGAAGTTCACGCGTGTACACAAGGGTCCCTGCGTGGCGAGCCGGTGTCAGTTTCGCCCAAGCGTTCGATCCTTCTGTTACGCCACTATCAACGCCCGCGCCACTTTATTGTTATCTTCTTTTTCCTTTTTAGTTTAAACCACAAGTTTCCCCAATTAAACGTTTAGTTTACTTCACTTTTTGGTCGCCTCATCACTTGTCATTCGTGACAATATTGGCAGGCACCACTCGCTCCAGAGTAAATGGAGCTGACGACAGTCATAATATCACGAATGATAAGTGATGAGGCGAAAATAACTTGAAGAAACTAAACGTTTAATGGGGCGAACTTGTGGCCCAAAAATAAATAATGGGGACAGAAGAAGCAGAGCGTCGCGGGTGTTGAAGTCGGCGTGACAGCAGAGTCGGACGCTGGAGCGAAACTGAACTCTGGCTCGCCACGCGAAGCCCTCATGTACAGGCGTAGGCTTCTGGAATAATCGGCGTAGAAGGTTCGACGCGTAGAACATTCGGACATAGAACAAACAACAATGTTCTCGAATTCACCAGAAAATTAGTTTAGAATCAACAAAAATGCGCCCCGCGGCCATGAATCGAACCCTGGTTTTCTGCGTAGAAGGCACGCGCGATAACCGTTAGGCCACGAGCGCGCTGCCTGCTTGGTCAGCTGCGCTAGCGGAATTATTCCCCCTTTAAAAAGTGCCTCGTCTCAATGCAGAACAAAACGAAACAAAGCAAACATAAATAACAGAAACTAAAGAGTCATTTGCGACACATAATGTCCACAGTCCTATCGAGCGTAGTAAGGCTTCAGGCGTACGAAGTGGACGACTTCAGGTCGTGGTGGGCGGCGTTATGATGTTCTTGTTCCGTCGGGCATCACCTCGTAGTTAAGGTCTCCAAGTCGACGAAGCACTTTGTAGGGTCCGATGCCAGCACGGTGTCCATGACACGGTGGAAGGTAGCTGGCGCTGTACAAAGTCCGAATGGCATCACTTTGATTTCGTACAGTCCGTCGGGAGTGGACGAAGGCAGTTTTCTCCCGGTCGCGTTCGTCGACTTCAATCTGCCAGTAACCACTGTTCGAGGTCCATCGACGAAAAATATCGGGAGTGGCGCAGTTGGTCTAACGTATCGTTGATGCGGGGGAGCGGATAGACGTCCTTCTTCGTCACAGCGTTCAGTCGACGATAGTCCACGCAGAACCGCAGGGTTCCGTCCTTCTTCTTTACAAGGACGACTGGGGACGCCCATGGACTTCTTGAGGGTTGAATGATGTCGTCGGCGAGCATTTCCTGGACCTGATCTTGAATCACCTTCCTTTCCTTTAAGGTGACTCGATACGGCGACTGGTGGACAGGTAGCGCGTCGTCGTCGGTAATAATGCGATGTTTCGCCATTGGTGTTTGGCGAACTTTCGACGACGTGGCAAAGCAGTCACTGTATTCGGCGAGGAGATCAACCAGTTGCCGGCGCTTAGGAGCTGGGAGCTCGGGGTCGATGTCGATCGGCGGTGGTGACGTGCTGTTCTGCTGTGACGACGAGGTTTCTTCGGAGATTGCGGTGACCACGGCTGGCGCCTGAAGCTCCTCGATGTGGCCCACGGTGGTACCCTTCGTTAGGTGCTGCGGCTCCTCTCGGAAGTTTGTCACAAGAACAGTTGTACGTCCTTCTTGGAGATCCGTTACGCCTCGTTCGACGCCAATTCCTTTCTCAAGGAGCAGTTGGACACTGCCTTCCAGAAGAGTTTAACCGTGCATGGCTGCGTCGGTTATGACGGTGACAAAACACTCGACCGCGGCGGTAAGTTCACATGGTCGGCGATAACTCGGATCGCGGTTGACGTCGTGTCGGTCTCCAGCGGCGGTAAAACAGGCTTTCGCAGCGTCAGCTGGTTTGCCCCGGGGTCGATGACGGCGCCATACTCGCAGAGAAAGTCTATTCCGAGGATAACGTCCCTCGAACAGTCTTGCAGAACGACGAACTTCACAGGGCACGTCTCACCGCGGATCTCAACGCGAGCAGTGCATCTCCCGACTGGTGTGATGAGGTGCCCTCCGGCGGTTCGTATTTGAGGTCCATCCCACGGCGTCATGACTTTTCGAAGGCGGCGGGAAAGCCTCCCACTCAAGACTGAGTAGTCTGCTCCGGTGTCCACGAGTGCTGATGCGTCGTGGCCGTCGATGACGACGTTTAGGTTGTTGGACACCGTTACAGGAGCGTCGTTTCGGTCTCTGGTAGCGTTCGAGTGGGGGCCCTCCGACGTTCGTGGAGGATCTTGGCGTCGGTCGTCTTCGGCAACTCCACCTCCAGGGGTTGCCGCGCCTAGTTTCCCCGGCGTGGAGCGAGGGGCGACAGGCTTTCACGTCGGGGTCGGTGCATCGGCGAAGCGGGAGGTCGTGGCGAAGGCGACCGGAACTCTCGGTGGGACGCAGGCTCGGGGGACTGAGGTCGTCGCAGGTACTCGTCGATCTCCCGAGGGCGTTCACCATACCGGGGGCGCGGGTCGTTTGGGTGGAATCCGCGCAGCCCGAGTCGTCGGTATGGGCATCGGCGGTACACATGGTCGGCTTCCCCGCAGTGGTAAACACAGCGGGCGTCGGTCGGCCGTCCGCCAGACGTCGGTCTTCCTCGGCGAGGTTTGCTCCGGACGGACGTACTGGACCTGTCCTTCCTGACGTCGAGGATACTGCGACATCGGAGGGTCTCGTCGGGGTGATGCTGTGGCCTGGCCGATAGCTTGCGGCGGTCGTCGGGCCGTGGCAGCGTAGCTCACCGTTGGTTCCTCTGGCGTCGTCGTGTTGGAGGAAATTTCGGGCTGGACGGCTCGGTGAACCTTCTCTCGGACAACTTCGGCGAGCGATAGTGAGGGCGGGCTATTCGCAGCGGGGAGCATCTTGCGGAGCTCTTCCCGGACGACTTCACGGATGATGTCGCGAATGCCGGTAAAGCTAGGGCTGATGTCGTGGCCCAATGCAGAAGAAGCAGCGATGCTCGAGTGCCGATGGTAGTGGCTGGCTCTTCCGAGGAGGGCACGTTCCATGTTCGTGGCTTCCTTGACGAAATCTTCGACAGTGGCTGGAGGGTTGCGGACAAGACCACCAAAGATGTCATCCTTTACGCCTCGCATCAGGATCCGCAGCTTCTTTTCGTCGGTGGCTTGGTGGTCGGCGCGAGCGACCAGGCGCAGAACATCCTCAACAAAACTGGTGATCGTCTCGTTTGCGCCCTGGGTCCTCATTTAAAGAAGGTCCTCGGCGCTCTCCCGTCGGTACTGGTTGGTGAAAGTCCGTCTCAGCGCGTCCTTGCAGGCGGTCCACGAGGTCAGGGAAGTTTCGCGATTCTCGAACCAGTGCCGGGCGGTTCCTTTGAGTGCGAAGTAAAGACTCTGTAGGCGCTGTTCTTCCGTCCATCGGTTGTGCTGGGCCACTCGCTCGTACTGCTGTAGCCAGTCCTCGATGTCTTCATAGGGCTCACCATGGAAGGACACGGGCGTACGGGCGGCGACGGGTAGGACAACGACGGGTGGCGTGGTCATCCTCGCGGTCTTCTTCTTTGGTTTTGGTGGCAAGGGTCCAAATTCCGGGGATTGGCCTTTGGTACGGCGGCTTGCTCGGGCTTTGGCGTCTTCTGCGAAGCGTAACCTCCGGGGCTGAGCACGTCACTTGGCGGGCGTGTTTTCGGAGGGGTACGCTCCACGGGCATAGAATGAGATACCCCGCACCTCCACCAAAATGTCACGAATGACAAGTGATGAGGCGAAAATAACTGAAGAAACTAAGCGTTTAATGAGGCGAACTTGTGCCCAAAATAAATAAAGGGGACAGAAGAAAGCAGAGCCATAGAGTAATATAGTAAACGTAAAGAGAGGACACAGAAGCCGATTCGCGGCCCAGATAGTGCGTTTAATGCCCTCCGCTACGTGGCGCTTTTCTGTAATTTGGTTAATAATAATTAGAGCTCGTTCTCTGAGAAGTATTTATTTTTTAAATTGTTATGCTTTAGAATTATTTAAAGTACTTAAAACGACTAAATAGTGTTAATCAAATACGTCACAAAAAACCACGTGATGAATGGCGCCTGCCATGGCCTGCCTGCCTGCACGCCGTTAACTTTAACGCCGTCGCCTCTGCATCATTCTGCATGGCCTCTGCCTGTCCGTGCGTCATTCGTCCGTGCCGTGCGTGCCGCCCGTCTGTGCTTTCTGCTGCATCATGTTTGGTCGACTTTGCATCAATCAAGGTGACGCATGACCGCCCGCGTGCTCGCATGCTCGGCATGAATTCGTGGAGCCGATCGGTTTGAGTTTCTCGCGCTGTTGTTTCCGCCGGGCTGTCGGGCTGCACTTGATCGTGTGTGCATCTTTATTTTCGATGAGATTGTTTTAAAAAAGAACTTAACTCACGACCCTGCACACGACGTTGTCCATGGATTTACAAATGACGGTGTTGAACGAATCTCTAACATTGCAGATAGAGCCTTGATTGTTGTGCTCTCTGGAATTTCCAGGAGGTGGGGTGGGCTCAGCCCCTTGCATACACTGTTGGGCACACTTCAACAAAGTCTTCTGTTAAACGCAGTCTCCTCAGTTCTCTCATTCGGGAGCTTAAGACTGTTGGCTTCACAGTAAAGGCTGTGGTCTGTGATTAGGGGGCTCCAAACGTAAGCTTGGCCAACCAACGGTGTGTGTGTTGATAAGCCATTTTTTGAGGTTGACAACGAATATGTTTACTTTATCTTTGATGTTCCGCACCTCCCCAAAACAACCTGGAGCAATCTCCAAGCACACAAACTTTGCATTGGAAATGAGGTCATCGAGTGGTTCCATATTGTTGAACTTTATCGTTCTACCCATGAGATGAGCTTGCAATTGGCTCGGAAACTTACTGAGAGACAGATTTTTCAAAAACCTTTCAGTAACATGGAAGTTAATCGTGCCGCACAGGTACTGAGTGCCTCACTCTTTCTTGCAATCCTATCCCTTGTTTATGCCAAGGAGCTTCCTGAGGCAGCCATGACTACAGCCTATTTCTGTGATGGGATGTACATACTTTTTGATTGTGTAAATAGCTCACAATTCAAGAAGACAGGGCAGAAGTTGCGTCATGCCATTCTGAAGGGAGAATCTGAAATACTCGATTTCCTTCACCAGCAACTCGGATGGATTTCAGCATGGCAGTTCCAAAGTAGGAGGCAGCCGCAAGACATCATAGGGTGGCAAGTTACTATAAAAGTGTCCTCATGCTCTGGGATGAGCTTTCAAACAGCCATGACTTTAAGTTCTTACTTACATGACGCCTGTAGCAAGACCCACTTGCGAAACTTTTTGAAGCTATATACGACAAATGCTGGGCTGCAACACAAACCCAAATGTGCATCGGTTCACCTTAGGACTAAAACACATAGGAGATAAAGAAACTGTTCAAACTGTCGAACAATGGAAACGTAGAGGATGACAAGGCTGACCTCCTCAAGGAGTTGCCAATATCTTCGCACCATGAAAGTTCAATTTCAGACAATGTGGAATGTCTTCCAATTGATAACTTCCCGCCACTAGAGGATATTTCTGAGCTGGCATCAGACATCAGGTCTAACGTAATTGATGACTCGTCCACGTATTACGTTTGGGGCTATTTGATCAAGCTTGTGCTTGAACAGACAACCCACAGCTTTGGCTGTTCTCAGCTGCTGTGGGATGAGTCTGATAACTTGACCAGGCCTCACCAGTACTTTCTTGTGCTTAAAGCATACCACGTGCCAGGAAAACTCTTCGGGAACTTAGTAGTACCTTTACAGGCTGCATTTAATTTCATTCAGCAACTAGAAAATCACTTTTTTTATATAATAGAGCGTGTGGCACATGTTCGAGGAGTGTATGCCACCTTGTATCGCACACTTTGAGGTCTGGGTGGTTTTAGCATGTTCTCAGAGGAGTGGCACAAAACGTTTTTAAAAATGTTTTGCAGAATACGCTTGTGTTGGCATGTTCGATTACTTAACCGGAATTTGGACAAAGTTCGGTTGCACTCTTCAGTGGCTGGTAAGCAACTAGACAGGTTTAACTGTTAATAGTGTATTAACGGAGGCGGTTGCCAAACCAAAAACAGAAAGTGCTTATTAATTGGGCGGTGCTGCTTGCACCCCGAACATTTGTTTCTCCTTTTCCCAGCGAATGTGTATCACGGCTTCCTAACAAAAATATTTATTCACTTTCTACAGAATTTATATAAAAAATAGTGTATAGAGGCTAAAAACATTCGAACGCAAATGTATCCACTATTGCATCCACTGTCCACAGTTTTTAGCCGCTTTTTCTGAAGCCATACTTCTTTCCTGAACAATGTCGGGGAATGTTTAGGGACGTTGAATCTTGTCAGATTTCGAATAGAGCTGTCATTGTTTGGTAATAGCTTGCCCGCAGTGAGTTTGAGGCTATGCAAATTGGTGTTTCTTATATTAGCCGGAAATTGGGAATTTGTACTGTCCGGTGTGTGCTTCGCACTCTTATTATACTCTTATGACTGGTAATGATAGCGATGTCTTATTTATTTCTGCGCTTACTTCCCGTGCCCGAGTCGGCGTGAAAGTGAATGGATCATTCAGCATGTTCTCTGTGGAAAGTTTTTGTTAACTTGGTTCCGCTAAGAATCTATTACGAAGTGTACGATATGCCGAACTCCTTCATATATAATTTATTTCTGTGAGTATCTGTTTCGTATAAAACATACAGAGCTTCTGAAGTAAATCATGTATACATGAATGTGGTCCAATAAAATGTTTTCGAACCACTTACTGTTGTTGACCCCAAAATGCTCCAACAGCCAGGAGTCAATGCGGCGATTGTGTAACTTCAATGTTTTACAATAGGAAAATAACAAGAAATACACCTCTGTTTTGTGAAGTAAGTTGAAATATTGTTTGACACATTTTGCACGGATTCTATCGAAAAAATTAAAATTAAAGTGCATCAATCTTAAAAATAAAACACACAAAAAAATACAGCGGCTTCGGGAGTCGAGGAGCTCCCGAGAGCCGAGCGAGGAGCGAGGCGGGGAGGAAAGAGAGAGAGAAGGGTACCGGAGAACCGGAACAGAAACGCCCAAACCGAAAGCGAAACTAACTTGACCGGAACCGGAATCAGATTCTGCTTAATGCCGCCCGCTAGGAGCGCTGCCTGTCACTCGTCTATCTGGGCCGCTGGGGCCTATGGCAGTGTCCGCTCTTTACCTTGTGTATATTACTCTATGGCAGAGCGTCGCGGGCGTCGAAGTCGGCGTGACTGCAGAGTCGAACGCTGGAGCGAAACTGAACTTGGCTCGCCACGCGAAGCCCCTTATGTACAGGCGTAGGCTTCTGGAATAATCAGCGTAGAGGTTTCGACGCGTAGAACATTCGGACCTAGAACAAACAACAATGTTCTCGAATTCACCAGAACATTACTTTAGAATCAACAAAAATGCGCCCCGCGGCCAGGAATCGAACCCTGGCTTTCTGCGTGGAAGGCACGCGCGATAACCGTTAGGCCACGAGCGCGCTGCCTGCTTCGTCAGCTGCGCTCGCGGCAATAACACCTGTGAGACGGTTCCAGTTCAAGCGATTCCCGTTCGGGATAGCGACAGCGCCAGAATTGCTTCATCGCGAAATGCTGCGGATCTTCAGATGCATCCAGGGCACGTGGAAGAAATTAATTTAGATGGCGACTCTGGCGGCTCTTCCCGCGAGGAGCGAGCGACCAGACCGTGTTCGGAGCTATCATATAACCAGGAGTACATTCTGTTTCTCATTAGGATGTACCGCAGGAAAGGCTACAAGCGCGAGCTCCTTGCTCTGAGGCACATCTCGGCGGCACAAGCTCTCGTGACTTAAGAGGGGCTGCCAACGCTATGAGCTCGCGCTTCTAGTCTTCGCTGCGGTACAACATAAGGTGAAACGAAGTATAGTTACTTCCGCTCCGCAGCGGAGGGCGCTGAGGTGTGAGCACCGTGGGTATGAGGTCTCTCCTCGGCGGCCACGGTTTGGTGGTGGTGTGCGGCCAGTGGCTGGACTCATGTTTTACTTTGGTGCTGTGTCAATCAAAGGTGCCACCATCGTGCACGAAGGTGAGCCTTAACCCGAAGAAGAAGTTATGCTATAAGGATGAGAAAGACGTGCTTCGTTCCCAACTGCAATTCGGGGTACCGGAACTGTGCAGAGCGAGTGTCCTTGTTGAAAGCTCCATCGAATGATGCTCGCCTAGAGCAGGGGCGTCGTGCAATCCGGGGGGCCGATCGCAAGTTACTACCTAGTCTCATCATCTCGTTGACCAAGTGAAGACCAAGCTTCACAGTCTAATTTCTGTCGAAGACTGGGAATGCGAAGATGTCCTGACAGAAGAGGCTGAAGAAACCAAGGCTGTGGACTGCATACTTTATTGTGTAACTGGGTTTTGAGTGTGAAAATGAAAAAAGCTGCACGCTGCCCTGCATGCCGATCCGCTTTCAGCATCGACAAAAACACTCTGCTGAAGCAGCACTGACAAACGTGAAGAACAGAGGAGGCCTTATACACCCCAACAAGAACCTTTTCCAGCTACTGAAGAAAGGGGAACAGTTTTTCGTGGAAAATAAAAGCCAACAGACTGTCTACTGGGACACAATCGACAGTGTTCTTGACACATGCACAATAACGTTTCCATGTGCTTAACACAAAAAGAAAGACTTGCCCAGTTGCTCCACCACTACTTCAGCATGCGAATGCTACAACACTGGCAGCATATTACCATGAGTGTGAACAAACAAGCTCAGGAAAAGAAGAAATCAGCAAAGCAGCACTCGTCTTAGTTTAAGAGCATGGGCGAGAAACACAGGATGTAGGAGATTGCGTTCTTTGGTAGTACGCAGTGAATTCAGCTTTTGTGTACATTTTAAAGAGAAAATATTTGTCAGGTATTTTTTTACAGATGAAAAGTGATTTATGTCCTATTATCGCTACTATTGTTTGACTCAGTCACTGTGTCATCATGTCAGTCAGTATGTCATCATACTGTGTCATCATTTCAGTCATCATAAATATAATTTGTTTCTGCTCACAAGGTTTGTATGTTCCGCAGTACAGGGTGAAATTGTATGAATAAACCATTTGTAATGCTATAACCTTTATGCGCATGTAAAGAATTATTTTGGCCCCACTATGTAACATTATTAGAATTTATTTTTTTCAATAAGAAGGCAGGAGCAGGGTCGAACAAATCACCCGTCTTTCTATAAAGCCGCACAATGTGTGTAAACAATTTACGGAACTGTTACCAAACATGATGTTTGACAAAACATGCGAGCACGACCCAGCTGTTTACTCTAAATTACTGAAAATTATTGAGGCCTCAGTAGATCATGCCGGGAAGTTTGATATTTATACCAGTATTTTTGTCACGTTAAGTTATCATCGGAATGTTCTCGTTTAAAAAGAAAACGGCAACCGGACGGGGAAAAGGCAATCAGTGCTAGTGCACCCACATAAATCTATCATTTCATCACACAGTACACAGGGACCGAGTAAAGTATGCATAATTTCCTTCACAAGCCCTCAGTAAAAGCCTTCACGAGCCCCTTTATACTTGAGCGCCATCTATCCCCGTGCGCGTGAAGCGCGGTCACGCGCCGAACTTAATGTGGTCGCCGCGTGAGACAGGAGAGTTATCACCTAAATGTATTTCTTGTAAATTAAATTGCCATTCACGTGACACACCTCGCCCTGGATCACCCAGGGCGAGGTGTTTTACCACTTCTTCACGCCACTGATGTCACGTGAATGGCATTTTAATTTTTGGAAGAGACAAGCCTGAGCGTGAACGAAATCTCGAACTGACACTCCGCTACCTTTACGGCGCAGGAGTGACCTTACACGCGATTAAGTGGGGTTCGGAAAAAGCATAATCAAGTTTCTAGGGCACATCATAGACAGAAGCGTGATTACGCCTCACCCCAAGAAACCTGAAGCCACGGTGAAGATAAAAGCACCAGCAAACTTGGTTCAGCTACGGTCGTTTCTTTGGATGGTGATCCACCTTAGGAAATCTCTACCTGACATAGCGGAGGAAACGATTCAGCTCCAATAACTTCTGAAAGGAGAGGCGAGCTGCCTTTGGAGTGAAGCCCAAGAACAAGCATTTCAAAGGATCAAATACTTGTTCGGGCAAGACTTGAACACTGACGTTTTTCAACCCAAACGCGCACCGGAAATTGTCAGCCGACACTTCATCGTATGGACTTGGAGCAGTGCTAATCCAGGAGAACGAGGACGACTCCAGGCGTCTAGTAGCTTACGCTTCGAAGAGAACTGACCCCGGAAGAGCAGAAGTACGCGCAAGTCGAAATAGAAGTATCGGCGATCCTTTGGGGTTGCCAAACATTTCCGCACCTACTTGGTAGGTCAGGGGTTTTATGTGGAGACTGACCACAAGCCATTGGAACCGTTGTTGTTAACGAAATGTCTAGACGAGATGACGGGTAGATAATAGTGGTTGCGACTGCGCATTTTCGAATACGACCTTATGATATCACACGTACCGAGCAAACATAGGTACACAGTGGATGTGCTGGCCAGGAAACCTCTACGTAGGTTTTAGCAGCCAATAGAATCCACGATAGCGCCAGTTTCGAAAGTACGAAACGCTCACGGTCGACCTATTCCCTTCGTTGGTCTCATATTTGGACGGACTGAGTTACGAACTGAAGAAATACCCATGAACGGCAAGGGTCACGACGTACTGCGAAAAACAGTGGCAGTGGAAAGAAACGCTTCCTACGGACATGAAGGGATTAGCTATACTTTCTGTAGAAATGAGCCCTACACAAGGCAATCTACTGCGCAATGATAAGCTGGTTATCCCGCGGAGCCCCCACAAAGAATATTAGAGCGATTTCGCTCAGGAACATCATGGGGTCGTCCGGTGAACAGCACGAACTACTCCCTGATAAGGGAGTCGTTTGAAATTGACAATAAGGTTCGTCGGTTCAACCTTTAAGAAGAACGTACACACCTAATGTAAACCCAGAGGTTGCCAACACGAAAAGGCACATAATCCAATGTCAATTTCGATCTCTGGACGCAGAAAGAACGAAATAGAGAGAAGTAACTCAGATTAGGGTGTAACCGGAGGACGTCGAGGGAATAAACCACCAGAACAAGACAACTTTTTTCTAACTGTTTTTGCTTCTGCTAGATGGGCACCCGCTGTTCACAAGGAATGCTCAGTTCCCATAGATTCAACAACTATTTTTAACGCACAATTTTGCCGTTCCTTCCAGCGCGTTAGTAGAACTAATCTTCATCGTCGCCGGGTATGTATTAGGAAAGAAGCGGGGAAACATAACTGTTGAAAACCTCGAAAGGCATGTGAACCAAAAGTAGTTTTCGGTAGTCAAAGTAACGGGAAAAGTAACTAGTTACTTCTGAGGGAAAGTAAAGCGTTCTTTTGAAGAATCGGTAGGGAGTAACCTATTTAGTTACCTTTTGAGCGAGTAGTGAGTAATGCGTTACCCAAAAAAGTAAGGGGTTGCCTTTTCGGTAAACGTACATGTCTGGTTCTACGCAACGAGAAAATGATTTTATAAAAGATTTAAGCAGGCTTTGTGTATAGGTGGGAATGGTAACTGTGTGAGCCAATCACCTTTAAATATAAGTGAAGGGTGAAGCAGTTTTTCCTTTTGTAAAGTGTGGTGCTATTTTTTTGGTTTATGGTTGATTGCGAATTGCTGTAAGATTGGGTATTTAAAAGTTAGATGTTTTTTGAGTTCGCCCTAAATGGTTCGAACGCTGCGGAAGGTGGATTAGTCCAGCAAATAAAACAGTTAAAGTGGAGGCCAGCTGGCGAAAATTATACATGATGATTGAAACCTAAGACCGTGGTTTGAAAAACGGAAGCTCATGAAGTGGGAAGAAAACGGGACAGAAAAACTCTCAATTAGAAATGATGATTGAAACCTCCAAACTGGTTTCAAAAACAGAAACTAGTAAAGGAGGAGGAAAAGGGGACAGACAACGTCTCACGTCTGCCTCTTTTACTCCCGTCTTCAGTCTCAGGCTTCAATCATCATGTATATTGTTCAGTAGTTTAGGGCGTATTAAAACGATTGCTTTAAGAAACTCGTGTCGCAGAAATGGCGGCGTTGGTATCAGTGTCGGCGGGACGGGGACGTCCTGATTGGTGGATAACAAATTAATTTTTTTTAGATAAAATATTCGACGAATTTTAGGAGGAACGCGATCGAACCCACGACCCCTCGGTCCCGAGCAAGACACGCTACCGACTAGGCCACGCAAACATTTTCTTTTGT